>JAODLI010041559.1:2960-17811 GCA_027575585.1 Percopsis omiscomaycus
ATGTTTGAATTTGAGCAACAAAACAAACACTAGGTAAGTAGCAGCAGAATGATTCTCTACAGTGTGATATTGTCCTTACTCCTACCACGATGATTCACATTTGGCCTGAAAATGGGCATCTGGTCCATTATTCTGTACTGCTTCTGTGTCTTTACATGGATTATGTGTCTTTACTGTGTTGTTGGATGGAATTTAAAGTCAAGTACATGGGCCTGTTGGGTCATATTTGTTTCCTTTTGAACAAGTCGTTCATAACCGAAACCTCTTTATTACCAGTGTGTATAGTGTCTTGATGCTTCATAATATAAACTCTTCTGCAGATATCTCCGCATTAAACCCAGCACAATATATGTACTAATAATAATGTATGGATATTCTAATCGCCTGTCTCCCTACTTAAGCAGGCGGAGTGAGCACAACGCGAGAGACCGCAGCAGGAAGGACCCACTCTGACCCCTTCCTGAAGAGCATCTTTGCTATCAGAAGTCTGTTGCCTGCGTATATAAAATAAACCGTGCTCGGCACACTGCTACACAGAGTCGTGTGTGTGTGTGTGTGTGTGTGTGTGTGTGTGTGTGTGTGTGTGTGTGTGTGTGTGTGTGGGGAAGTGATTAAGCACCAACCAGGGTTATAGGCAAACCTCAAGCTGGCACAGGTGGAAGCATGCCCTAATGTACTTTGTGTAAGGCTTTAACCGTCATTAAGCATTGGGATTCACAGGCTACAAGGGCGACAGCTGTAACGTTAGACGCAGTATATTCAAAGAAGGCGTGTTCAGGTTGGTTTAGGCCCTGTAAACTTCAGTCATGTCAGTTGAACTTTTGAACCCAAGATTAAGTTATGTGCATTTGCCAGCTAGAAGGCACGTTATGTAGTGAAGTATTTATGGAATCAGTGTTGATAGTGCCGTACCTATTATCAACATGTATTGCGTGCCAAATGCTGTTAAAATAAAACTCTTTAAGTTCAAGTAACATTGAAGTGGCTTTTATTTCAGAGATATACATATGCAGACTTCTTAACAGGTAACAGTTGTCCATCTGCCTGTGATGTTTTTAAGATTTGTAATTGAATTGCAAATAATTTCGCTTTTCCTAATTGTGACTCATTGCATGAACTGTAATTCATATAAACTGACTGGGTCCTTGTGTGACTTCTAGCTTATTGAATTTTGTGAATAAGTTTGTTACAGACCGACTTGCAATTAGTCATCACAATTTTTGTGTACTTGTGATTTCGTTTGGGCTCAACAAAAGACAATGTAGACGAAATTGGTGTATTTAAAATACATCATTAATTTGAAGGCAATTGAAACCCGAATCCACCATCCAAAAGCTGACGTTTACGTATACACGTCAGCAGAACATTACAATGGCTCTGCACCCAGAAGACTGATGTTGGACGGAATTAAATTGTTTCATTCCAATGCGATAGTGTGAATGATGACATTGAAATATTCTGAACACGTAAACTCCCGTGGACGTTAGTGAAATAAGTTCAATGCGGATGTTTTGTGAATCTGAAACTAACGTACGCCAGCGTAGTTGTTTGTACAGAAGTGGATCTATATCACTTTCGATTTTGCCCTGATGGGCAGTTCGACATTATAAACCAGTCGGTTTAAGATATACTTGAGAAAGTATTAAGTTCTCTGCATAGATTTAATTAGTTTAGTCTGTAAAGTAACATTTGTACGCGTAATTAGTAACTACAGAAAACCGCGACTTGAATCGAATAGCTACTTGGGAATCCTATAGTAGGCTATTAACCATTGCAACCTTTACTTAGACTGAGGAACGCATAACCTTACATCTTTAAGCGATTTCCATAACCTTTAAAGTCTTACATGGGTTAACTTTCACTTCAGAGAAACCGATCTTGTGTTTTATCCGCCTTCGTTACAGTGTCGGACAATGGAAAAGAGAGGAATTGGGTTAGAGATTTTGGGGGTACCTAATATTATTCCAGATGACCGAATAGTGGATAAACTTTTAATACATTTTCTGCGACCACGGAATGGGGGCGGAGAAATACAAAGGGTGCTTTACCCATGCCTTCGCCCAGAACAGGCCTTGGTTATATTTGAGGAGCCGGAGGGTGAGTTATGGACCATATTATTTTCTACTATTAACAATTGACTGCCCCAGCTGGCTGAGATATAAAGATAATTTAAATATAAATCAGCTTGAATAACGATCTTACGCTGATTTGCAAACTCTACATGACCTCTTCAGTTGCTGCCCGTGTGTTGCAACAGCGCCATCATGTGTTGGAGATGAATGGAAAAGGTTATCCTTTGGAAGTGAAGGCCGCCGATCGGCCGGAGGTAATACGCCATCATCAAGATATCTGTCTGAAGTATTAAGTCTGGTTCCGTTTATTAGGTTTATTTCACTCCTTTAGAATTGTGTGTCACGTTTTGACTGTATTCCTTCATTACTTCTCGTAGGTGGACATACCAGTGGAGGCCACGCTGGATCTGAGCGTGTTTGCTGACGAGGCAGGGGTGCGACAACTCCTAACAACACGAGGTTTTGAAATATCCGAGCTTGGCGGCGACCGGGTGCGTGTCAAGGGTTACTTTATGACGCTTACAGCTGTAAAGGCCAATTTGGAGAAGCTGCTAATCTCGCAAACCGAAACCCGGAACAGACCCTCCTCGTCGTCGCCTGCTCTCAATGGACACACGGGGGCAGTGTCCAAATGCTACACAAATTCGAGCTCAGCACAAGCTGCCGGGAGAAACTCTGTCACATCTCCAGGCAGGCGTTTCGCCTCCTCCCCGTCCTCCCCCGTGAGCTGCTCGTCCGGGGCGTCGGGCTCGCCCCGTAGCCGGCTAAGTCCTCCAGAGCACCAGAGGCCAGCTCAGCCCCCCCACCGCCCCTCTCCCGCGTCCTTCGTCATTGACGAAGATGTCCTGCGTTACGCCCTGTGCCTTAAGAAAGCAGAAATGAGCGTTATCGTGGACAGAGATGGCGTTGTAATGCGCGAGGCTCCCGCGAGTCCAGGCTTAAGTGAGGTCACCTTATCGGGGCGGAGCGCCGTGGTTGCCATGGGGAAGCTGCAGAGCCTTCTCGGTGACCTTACCAAAGCTCTGCGCACACAGGAGATTTATTTGTCCGAACTTGATCACGATAGTCAGGTGTCTCTGGGTAGGCGCATTGGGAAGTACAAAGACATCTATCAGTCAGTGATCATCAGTCAGGTGAACGGTCGTATCCGCATTGTGGGGCCTTCAGACGTCAGCTTTGAGGTAAAGCAGAGGCTTCTGGGGAATCCAGTCGCCCAGCCAGCAGTGGCACGAACAGGCAGGCCGATCGACCGAGGCCAGAGGCACCGGAGTAGCTCTCTGCCCAGATTCCGATCAAAGGAGGGCGTGGAAGCGCCCCGCGGGGCCCCCGTCACAGCGCCCCCTGCTGGGGCGCATGGCTATTCTCCGTCAAAGTACAGGGATGAACGAAAGGAGGAGAAGGCTGCAGATTTGTCTGAGACGGAAATAAAAAGGTCTAATGCAGGACCAAAAATTAAGTCAATAAAGAAGTTAATGCCTGATTTTAGACAAAAGTTAAAGAATAACACGAAAAAGTAGAATGGGGAGTCTGTCTCTATGAATGTAAACTCAATGGAAATTACTTTCATTGTCCAGTATGCACTGCACTAATAATTGTAATCAATTTACTCGATTTATTGTAAGCAATGAGTAATGTGGTTAATCTATGGGGCACTTTATACCTATTCTGCAATCTCTTAACCTTTTACTCTGAATATAAATGTCAGATAAACTGATAATCTTCTGTACATAATATGTAAATGGCCAAAAAGAGTTGCTGTTCTTAACTGGTATACCATTAGTGTTTTTATTGGTACCTTTATTATTAAGAGTTATTTTTCATTGATGTTTTAAATTCTAACCGCCTCTAAACCAAGTATGTTTCCTTTGTAAGACCATTTCTAGAATTTCAGTTTCACTGATTAAATGTGATAAAGAGGATTGCATTGCATTGTTTTTTGTCTTTCTGCTATATTAATATAAATAATAAATAAATTATAGACTGAGGGTATTGTAGGTGTGTCACACAGTTAGTCCTTCCTCCATACACAGGAAGTGAGAAAGCACAGGCAGCTCCACCACTGAGCTCACGCATAGCCGGAAGTAGTGAGAAGCGATTGGGATCTTTAAGAACAAGGCCATAGAAATGACATCCAGACATGTACAGTATGAGACAATAGGCCTTCTGCTTCTGACCTAGCCCATCGTGAAGTTATGTAGGCTGCTGTACAAACACACACACACACACAAGTCAATTTGGCTGATCAGACTTAACGGGTTGAGGGGGGACAGTGGTATGTTTCAAATTTGGGGAAGACAGCAAACTGCATATACTCAAAACAACCAGTAATAATGAAGGTGTCAGTTGCAACAGGTGCAACAAAGCTGTTGTCGAGATATCAGTCATGCAGGTTGGCAGGTACATGCCCTAGATACTCCAGAGAAGAGGTTCTGCCAATATAACTACATGGACTTCCAGGGAAAGCCTTAGGAGGTCTCCAGCATTCAGTAACCTGTGTTTCTCCGTGTACACCAAGCCCATTTAAAAAGTTGGTGGCCGGGAATTGTGTGTGTGTTGACTTCAGAAAGGGAATCGCATGATCCTTCCTAGCAAAAAGGGGCCATTACATTCGCAAAATTCATAAAACTGGGGCTTGGCTGGGTGTAAAGTTAGCCGGTCGGTAGGGAAAACATAAACACTATTTCACTTTCTAACTGCGGCTACTGAAGGTGATTACCGAGTAACTTTGCCATCGTAGGCAAACTATATTCCACATGGCCCGGCAAGTTTCCCAGGGCCTTGTACACAACGCTTGATGCTCTGATGTTTACATGTTTAGATGTAAACATCACATCCTGTGCACCGCAAGATTTCCCACCATCAAATGGTGGGAAATCTTGGAATTGAATTGTGAACGGTTGAGCTTTGTCGTTTATGCAGTACACTCCCATTTATTTATATTAGAAAGAATGTGCTCTCTAGTGAAATGACGTCACGGTGGAGGGTTGATATTAAGGAGACCGCATCTGGACAAAGTGGTTGGTGTGGACATGGAGGAGCCCTGTCGGCAGCAGGGGAAGAGCAAAGCAGGAGGAAGAAGTGGTGTATGCTGAATGATATAGCGCTAGCTATATTTATAGCCAACATGATGACTGACAGGATGACGTGTTGTAGCTTGAAATCAACCGCATCTTTTAGTGACTCGACTGAGCACACCCTGGAATCCAAAAAAGGCATTGCTACGCCACACCCACAGTCCCCACTGAACACACACACAAGTACACAGACCAGGGGCCAACCACTCTTACACCACACTTCTCTTTTACTTGAGTTGCTTCTGTTCCTCCTACCGCCTGCCGGTTCTCCCCCAGTGCTGAGTACGCGTGATTGTCTGCGTTGGTGGAGCACGCGAGAATGGCGGAGTTAGAGGGCCTGGAGTTCGGGAAGTCAGACTTTATTCTTCTGGATGAAGTGACCATGGAGCAGTTTATGGAGAATCTGAAGTTGAGGTAAGGCCGGGCACGCCCGGAACAGAAAAGAAGCAGAGGAGGGAGGGGAGGGGAGGGGAGGGGAAGGGAGGGGGGTGGCAGGCTGGTTCTGGCAACGATCGAGAGGATACCAGCTCATCTTTGTGTTATTTATCTTGCTGGCGATGTATGGTGGATTCAGTTATAGGGCCTTTTTGTTTCTTTTGCTCTGAGAGAAGTGAAGGTATACTTTATAGGTGTCTCTATACCGGATGATCAACTTGACTTTCACAATAATCATTTTGGCTTGACTGTAGTGTAAATGAGTACGTTAAACTTAAGCCACAAGCTGAGGCGAGGTTATTTTTAAAAGACTTGGTCTTGGTGTACGGAAGTCAAAGATGAGTCATTTGTCCTTTGACTTTGCCGTTAGTTTTGTCTTGGTTTCATTATTGGCTTGCTTCAAATTTGATCGTCACCTTGGAAAATGTTGTCACTTGTAAATATATAACAACGAATGTGCACAAATCAGGGTTGTTGTTGTTTTGCTGAAACTAACTAAAACCTCCCTATAATTGTTTTCTAACCCGGGGTTGAATGAATCAGGTGTCCTGACCTTTCTATGATGGGGTGTTTGAAATGACTGCCTTTCTCAGTATCTCTGAGTCTAGAAAGCTCCTCCTTGCCTTCTCACGTCCTAGCCTACGTCATTTTCCCCTCATTTCACCTCAGACTTCCCCTCATAACACCTCAGACTTAATTTCAACGTTCCGCTTTCACAGCTGTCATAGTTTAAGAGCGAAAATACATTTAAATTATTATTTTTTGGCTGTGAAAATACAAAATCTCGTTGGTTTTTTACAAACTTGCTGTGTTATGTTACCAAAGCATTTGTAATAGAAAGCTTGACCGGACATGCCTAGTTGTTTGGTTTGGACATGTGGATGTTGCAGTATGAGTGATGAAACTACACCCTCATATTTGCTTTCTGTATTATGCATTCTCCCAGCACTGTAAAACTGTTGTTATTAGTTTCATGTGGACTACAGCAAAACATTTAAAGAAATAAAGAAATAAAGCAATAGGCCTACATACAATGTTACATTTGGACATTAAAAACCTGTAATGCTAACTGATATATATGATGATGTTCTCTGAGCTTATGAAGCCAATAAGAGGTTATGCGGCAGAGGAAGTAACACATCTCTCCTATAACCACAATTTCACATCCTGCTTTCAATAGACAACCTTGTGTCAACTTCCTGAGATATTTGGCATATGAGGAGGTTCATGTTCGCCTAGGCTGTTTACATGGGTGGCACTGTTTAAAACTGATGGGCTTGATTGTCTTTATTTGTTTTCTATAAAATAAGGTTGTGTTTTAATAAAACCGAATATGGAGCAACATGAAGAATATAGACATACTCTACATGCATTCACAGGTTAAATACATTCTCTACATGTATACAATACTGTACATTTTGCCTGCAAGGTTTGAAAAGGGCCGTATCTACACCTTCATTGGGGAGGTGGTGGTCTCCGTCAACCCATACAGACAGATGGAAATCTACGGTAAAGAATCCATTGATGCGTATCGTGGGCGGGAGCTGTATGAAAACCCACCCCACCTGTATGCAGTTGCAGACGCTGCCTATAAAGCCATGAAGAGACGAGCCAAAGACACCTGCATCGTCATATCAGGTTCATCTCGCACATTTTCAGTACTCATTTTATACCTTTTGAAGGTCCTATTAACAACACTACCAAACGGGCACAATGCTAATAATGTAGGCTACTTGTAACTTACTACTCGTGGAGTGGTAGCATTTGTGTTTGGTTCCCTGCTAACTAACACACGGGTTACGGGTCGGGCGGTTGGGGTGCTTTTATTTCTTGCCACAATTATCAAGTTGGCTATTTGAACTAAATAATAAGGATATAGACTGTAATTGTACGTTTATTTAAAAATACAGTAAGTGGTATTGTAAGTTCTATTGCAATGGTCGACCCGCGCATCACTATAGCCAATAGTGATGCGCGGATTAGCTCTCATAACGGGTCTGGTGGGTGCGCGTATTAAAAAACCCATACCCGCCCACCACTAGTAGTCTGTGTATGTTCCAGGTGAGAGTGGCGCAGGCAAAACAGAGGCCAGCAAGTATATCATGCAGTACATCGCAGCCATCACAAACCCGGGCCAACGAGCAGAGGTGGAAAGGTCAGTGGTGTTTTGATCTTATGGATCAACTTACTGTAAGACTTAGCTACTGTACTAGAATAGCCTATTAAAACTCGACTAAAAGTTAAATAAATAAAAAAAGAAGATGCTTCTCAAAACTCACTTGGCAACCCCCCACCCCCACCCACACCCACCCACACCCACACCCACCCCCACCTACACACACCCCCACCTACACACCCCCCCACCTACACACACCCACACCCACACACAAAATGCAAAGCTGGCTTTGAGGGCCACCGCTGCACACTGTCTCATTTGTGTCTTTTTCTTACTTTCCGTTTGTTCTCCTCTGCTCCCCACTGGTCGTTGCCCCACCCGATCCCATCCGTGGTGGTCCACGTCGCGCCGCGTCAGTGTGAAGAACGTGCTCCTGAAGTCCAACTGTGTGCTGGAGGCCTTCGGGAACGCCAAGACGAATCGCAACGACAACTCCAGCCGCTTCGGCAAGTACATGGACATCAACTTCAACTTCAACGGAGACCCCACCGGGGGACACATCAACAACTATCTGCTGGAGAAGGTGAGAGGCTGCCTAGAACGTTGATATTGTCCCTGGGGTTCCTATCCCTTGCTGTAAGGGCCTACGTGCAAAATCACATCGATGTCATGTGTGTTCACATGTAAAGGTCAGGTGGTTTTTCTGTAAACGATAAGGCCGTGGTTTCCAAAGTGTGGGTCCGGACCCCCCCTCCCCCCCCTCCGATGAGTCGCAAAATCCCTGTTTAGTATTTATTTATTTGTATACATTTTGTTTATTCACAGTGTTTGTTTGTAGGCCTACAGTCTTTTATCAATATGACTTCAATGACTTTATAAGTCATAAAAGGGATTACAATGTGTTTATTATCACAACTATCGTTAATTATTATATTAGTTTTAATGTTTTATTTAGTTTTACATCTTCATGTCTGTCGCTCATAGCTGGCTCATTTGCAAAAGTAACTGTTCGGCAAAGGTAATGAGAAAGAGAGAGGCGAGAGAGACTCCATGAATAGACGAGCCTGTGAACTTGCGGCTGTTGAGTGTTGAAGATGAGCGGCTGAACGTGGGGGTGGAGGGGGGTGATGTTTCTGTATTTATCCCCGCCGTCTGGCAAAGAGTCCACGCACGAACGAACGAACGAAGGTGATTCGTTCTCGCCGAGCAAAGAGATAACCACCCTGGCTGAATTATTACATCACTGTAAAAAACAAAAAACAACACGCTAGCAGCTTTTATGTGTCTGTTTCTGTTCTCCCCTTCAAGTCGAGGGTCGTGCAGCAGCACGAGGGCGAGCGCAACTTCCATTCATTCTATCAGGTAAAAAACCAGTGAAGACAAACAGCCCTTTATTTTTCTCGCCGAGTTGTGATGTCGGACACTGAGCTTCTCCTGTGCAAACTAACGCCACTTCGTTGTGTCTGCGTTCACAGTTGCTGCGGGGAGGCTCTAATGAAATGTTGCAATCGCTTCACCTGCAGAACGATCCTGCTCTCTATGTTTATACCAAACAGGGCGCTGGGTCGACGGTACGTTCCCCTTATAGCTTTTAGCTACACATCAAGCATTGCCTCACCAAATGAGCGAGACACCAGGGCACAAGAAGTAGCTAAAATATGAATCAGCTTTTCTTTTTTTTTTTAAAGCGTGATGTTTTTTTTGGGATATAATTATTCCCACCGAGGAGATTTTAGTTTCAACTTGATTGTAGCCAATTCTGCTATTTTTGAGCTACTAATACTAACGTTACTACTTGTTTCTCTAGACATTCAACGATGACCGCACCAGCCACAAGGCGGTGATGAGTGCCCTGGAAGTGATTGGCTTCTCAGGAGAGGAGATTGCCTCCATTTACAGAATTCTGGCCGCTATTCTGCATCTGGTAGGCTCAAATTACATTTGAGGAATTGTGACATTTTGTTGTGTGGATTTTACTTTACTTACTTTATACTTTACAGTTCATTTGACAACGATATAGGTTGTATTGACCCCTGTAGCTGAATTAGCTAAAAACAAGCACATCTTTCTAAACAATAAGGGGTCAAATAATGTCATTGCTGTCATTCAGCTTTTTCTTCCTGGAATATAACAAAACAATAGCATTTTCTTAAGGCTGCTTGGGCTAGACCAATGGTAAAATCCTTTTTGTTACTTTAATGTATTCCTCCTGGTCAATCTTTCAGGGTAATGTCCAGTTTGAGAGTGATGGTGAGAGTGTTCAGGTGGTGGGACTAGAGGCTGTGAACCATGTCGCTGAGTTGACCGCAACAGATGCAGACGGTGTCAGAAAGAGCCTGCTGTACCGCACTGTGGCCACCGGGGGCGGCGAGGTCATCGAGAAGGGACACACGGCGCAGGAAGCCTGCTTTGGACGGGACGCGTTTGTTAAGGTGCAGCTCGCGGCCCCCTGTGAATGTTTTTTAACAAAGCTGACCCGTTATCTCGCGTCTTAATCAAACGCACTCCCCTGTCTCCCTGTTGTACCGCAGGCTCTGTACGAGCGACTGTTCGGCTGGATCGTGGGCCGCATCAACAGCGTGATCGAGGTGAAAGACTACAACCCCGTGCTCCACGGGAAGAACACCGTCATCGGGGTGCTGGACATCTACGGATTTGAGATCTTTGACACCAACAGGTCGGCACCTGCTCCCTGGTACTCGCACTCGTTGAAATGGATAGCGGGGATTGGTTGACGGTGGCTCACTCAGGTGTTTGCTCTCTCTGTCGTTTGTCAGTTTTGAGCAGTTCTGCATTAACTATTGCAATGAGAAGCTGCAGCAGCTCTTTATAGAGCTAATCCTTCGCCAGGAGCAGGGCGAATACCACAGGGAGGGCATCACCTGGCAACATGTAAGCGCACGCACACGCGCACGCACACACACACACACACACACACACAAAAGATACTTTATGTTTATGCAAATATTACGTAAACCTAATATCACATAAATGACCGAGCGTAGGGGTTCTTAAAGAGTGGGGGTCATGAGATAGTTTTAGTGGTTGCAAGAAGATTTTGAAACAATCTTTTTTTATTGAAGAATTTATACTAGTATTAATCTTCTAATCTAGAAACCCTTTATTGGGGTGATGATGGGGGGGGGTCATACATTCAAAGGTTTGAGGACACCTTACTAACTCACTAGAAGGAATAATCCCAATTGGTACATTATGAAATCCAGGATAGGTTAGTGGTTAGGGCGGTGGCCTCAGCCCGGCCCTCCTGTAAGCCTACTTGAGCAAGATGTCTAAACCCTACCTGCTCTTTAACACTTGTAATTGTACTCGCTGTAAGTCTCTGAATGACATAATCATCACTGTGTGGCTAACTGTGCTTCTGCACGCATGCAGATCGACTACTTCAACAACCAGATCATTGTGGACCTTGTGGAGCAGCCCCACAAAGGCATCCTCTCTATACTGGATGAAGCGTGCCTCAGTGCGGGGAAAGTCACCGACACCGTCTGCCTGGACAGCATGGACACCAAATTGGCCCAGCATCCCCACTACACCTCCCGCAAGGTCAGGGCAGTCTGAAGGCAGTCTGAAGGCAGTCTGAAGGCAGTCTGAAGGCAGTCTGAAGGCAGTCTAGTCTTTGGAACTCTTATACTGTCTCTTCTAACATAACATGACTAGATATTCTGAGTAAAATGTCAGACTTATTATTATTATTATTTTTTTTTTACAATTCCTGCCATCAGGATAAAAACGTATGAAAGTAGAAGCAGTCCCTGTACAACAAGTTATCAGAAATTAGACCTCCAGGCAAACCAAAATAACATTAAATGCTGTAAAATGCTGTAATAACAATGCACTTCCACCAAACCGTCAGTAGGTGGAAGACTTTTCTCAGTTTTTTCCCCCTCCATTGTTGTTTTCATTGGCCTAAAAGTACTTTTTTATTCAGGGTTTGACATGGAATGACAGGGGCTGCCGAAGGACAGGATTCCAGTTTGCTTGTATCTGACAAACTGTGAACCAGGAAGTTGAGTTTTGTCTTGTTTCCCCATTTTAGCTCAGCCCGGCCAACAAGACCATGGACTTTCAGAGACACTTTCGCATCCTTCACTATGCTGGAGACGTGACGTGAGTCATCATTTCATCATCATCATCATCATCAGCCTCGGCTTGGGGCAAAGCCTCAGCCAGACAATGTGACTGGCTGTCGCTGTTGGCCGTCAAGAAGCAAAATCTATATAATCCTATTATAAAAGGACAATTTATTACGTTAAAAGTGGTATATTCATAGAGGGATGCCAGTTTAAGGATTATCTGAAAACGAAGGCTTTAATTTTTGGCAGGACATGCTTCCTATTTCATGGATTTGTTCTAATGAATTATTCTAATTAAGCTAAGTATGCCACAGATGTCTGTAGATCTCTCTGCTTGACAGCTCTGTTGAGCTGTCAAGCCCTGTAAGGTCCTAACAAAGGTCCTAACACCCCTCTCCCCTACAGTTCACTCCATCTGATTCTATCCTTATTCCGGCTGAATATACCCCCGCCTGCCAACACAAGCTTTGACCTACTTTGCTTCCTCTTTTCTCTTTGTTTTTCTTCCTACCACTCTCTCCCTTCTACCTCGCTATGGATTGCCATCCTCGCCGGTCCCTCGTGGCCACAGTTGAATTCCCCGCAGGGTTTCGGGCCTACCCGCTTACAGGACCTTTTGTTCTTGGCGTGCGCTACGGCAAAGGTGCGTTGCATTCCCCTAACCCCGCATCATTACACTGCCAGAAAACCCCCGCCCGCGTGTCACCTTTGACCTCGCAGCGCCGCGCTGGGTACCCTCGCCCTTGCGCCGCCCTTGCGCCGCCCTCCAGCCTCGTACGTAAATATACCCGGCTCTAAATCATCTCTCTGGTCTCCAGAGGGCTGCTGCCCTAATCTCTGTCCTGTCCTGTCCTGTCCTGTCCTGTCCTGTCCTTTCCTGTCCTGTCCTGTCCTGTCCTGTGTCATGCGCTGTGCTGTCACATTGTGTGCCCTCTGCGCATTCTCTCGCGCCATCTCCCTGTCTTTGTTTGTTGTTTTCTCTGTCTCTCACACTCTCTCTCTCTCTCTCTGTCTCTGTCTCTCTCTCTCTCTCTCTCTCTCTCTCTCTCTCCGTGTGTGTCACCTTACGGGATGCTTCCCCGCGTCGGGACACATCTGTCGCACTCCTCCTCCTCCAGATGTGACACGCCAGCAGAAGACACGCCACGTCGCGTGTTTGTTTCGCCAAAGCGCACAAAGACACGTGTGCCTTTGGATCTGTGCTCCTTAGATATAGTGTGTGTGTGTGTGTGTGTGTGTGTGTGTGTGGGTGGGGGTGGAGCACAAATTGTATGCTCCAAAATATTGTAGGACCGATGCGTGTTTTGTGCATGGGTGTGTGTGTGCGTGGGTGTGGGTGTGCTTGTGTGGGTGTGTGTGTGAGAGAGCGAAGGGGATAAACAAAAAGGGGGGAAAAGAGGCACAGGAAGACAGCAAAGGAGACAGGATGAGATAGAGGCGGAGGGAAGAGGAGGTTTATCCAAGGCAACGCTCAGCTCATGCAGGGGATTCACTTCGCCGCTACCTCGTCTGCCCTCTCTTAGCCCATAGGGCCCACTACTTTATATAACCACGCTCCACTGTGTTCCCATAATGCACTGCTGCCTGCCTCGCTAGAACCCATGTTGTACTGTCTGGTTGCAGGGAAAGCTATAATGCGTTAGTTCCGCCCGCCATAAAAGTGACTTTATGGCCCGTTATTTATATATATATATATATATATATATATATATATATATATATATATTTCTTAATTTAAACGTGAGCTTGAGGGAGTTTGTCCGTGTGCCTGACATTTGCTAAGTACCGTAGCCGTTATTCTAATCCTCTGCCGGGGGACTTTGTGACTTATTTCGGATCAGAAGAGCTGTGTTTGGACGGGAGGCGTGGAGACCCAGATCAGCAGTTCTCCAACATTTTAGACCTAAAGACCCCGCCCCCGTTGCTCACCACCGTCTCTTCCATGCACGTACACAATCCCTGCACAGTTGTAGTCACCTTCACTGATACTAGATCAGTGGTTCTTAACCTTGTTGGATGTACTGAACCCCACCAGTTTCATACGCGCATTCACCGAACCCACCGAAGGGGTGCGTGTCATCACGAATCAGTCGGGTGCGTCTTATCCTCCGCCGAACCCCTAAGGCTGACTCACCGAACCCCTGGGGTTCAATCGAACCCAGGTAAAGAACCACTGTACTAGATATAACATAAATGGGAAACGTAAATACAGCTATCACTGTAGCTATCGCAAAGCATTAAAAATGTAAACATGCATGCACATTTTCTGAACGCTAACAAACCTAGACTGAAATGATATGCTGAACCCCTTGAAAGCATCATGGCGAGCACTTCAAACGTGTCACTTCACTCGCCGTTTTGTGCGTACGAAAGCATTTTTAGCCTCCGCTTGGCCTTAGTGCTCTTCAGCCCCCCCTCACCTCTATCCCCCCACCCCACGCTCACTCCCTTTTTCTCTCTCTGTCTATTTCAGATATTCCGTTGAGGGCTTTTTGGACAAGAACAAGGACCTTCTTTTCCAAGATTTCAAGCGTCTCATGTACAACAGGTGCCAAATGCAGTCGTCAACAACACTTTTGTTTGACACGATGACGGGTTACAATTAAAAATCACTTTCCAACGCTTGACTCGTCACCATGTTCGAGTGAACACTAATTTAAGAACAACGTCATGCTTTTGTACCCTCCCCGCCATCTTTCTTTCCCCCTGCAGTGCCAACCCTGTCCTGAAGGAAATGTGGCCAGATGGCCAACTGAGCATCACAGAGGTTACCAAACGACCCCTGACTGCAGGCACCCTCTTCAAAAACTCCATAGTGGCCTTGGTGGAGAAGCTGGCTTGTAAGGTCAGTGGCCACAATCTCACTTCCTGGTCCTTTTAACTCCAACCATTGGAAACCTGTGGATGTAATCTGCAATTTATAGACTAATGAAGTCAACATGCATTTATACTTATATATATATATATATATATATATATATATATATTTTTTTTTTTTTTGTAGGTATATTTAGGTATACATTTACATTTACAGCATTTAGCAGACGCTTTTATACAAAG
>JAODLI010041569.1:0-17810 GCA_027575585.1 Percopsis omiscomaycus
TTTCGTAATTCTCTTTCACCCTATCTCTCTCTCTCACTCTCTCTCTCACTCTCACTCTCCCTTCAAGCTGAAATTATGAGGCAAGCCCTTCCCTTTCTGGCACCCATTTAGAGTCCTGGTGAAATGGAGAGATGTTTTATCCCTGCACACACAGACACTTTCATCTCACACAGAAAGGAAGCCAGGAAACATTCACCCCCACTATCACAGGAAGAGAAGAAAAGAATAGAGAAATACGAGTCCAGTATGAAACAGAAATGCTCTGAAGCTTCAATGTACACAGCCAAAAAACAAGTTTCTGCATCACCTCCAAATACTAAATATTACATTGCCAAGAAAAACAAATACAAAACATCTAACTTAAACAGTGTTACTAAAGATGTTTTCAAACAGACATCTGAAGTAGTTGTGATTATGTGAAAAATATAATCACAACGTGCCACTGGTGTCTGTCCGTTTTATAACAGTGAAGTTGGGTTCCGGTATTATCTGGTGAGCTATTATCTGCTGAGTATGGAAGATTGTTTGAGGGGAACATAAAAAATGTTTACCAAGTAGTTCCCAAGGGAGGAAATTTCGTCAAAAGCAATTAGTGGTAGCTAGCTGTAATACAATAGCGCCAACTTTTATGAGCAGCTTTGGTGTAGTACAGTAGATATGTGTGCTGAAGTGTGCGGTTACAATGACCCCTTCCTCTCTGTTCACATCATGTCTGATGGTAGTGACTGCCCTTTCACATGGAATTTACACAATGTTCATCGTATCATTACTTTCTGTATAATGTAGTTGTATTTGTAGTGTACAGTATGTGTGCAAAAATCTGCAATCTAAAAAGGCATTTCATAATTTAATCAACACTGAGCATTTCTCATTATTATCTGGGGGGAAACTAGCTACACACGTTGCATCTTATAATTAAAAATGCTAATGCTAAAATCTATCAGCTTGCAATTCCCTGTTAAGAATATACTGTCACACCTGGCATTGTGTGACATAATGTTTGTTGATTGACAAGGACTAATTCTCTATCCATTTTAGCATTTTTTAGAAAAGTACATCATTGTATACTATTTTAAGAGAGAACTTGGCCATAACAATGTCAAATTAGGCCAACAGCAAATAGCATTAAACCAGGGAAGAAGTGTTTTTGACCTACAAGCAAAGGTAAAAGAAAAAAGACTCAAATTTTAAATATAATAAATTGTGCATATTTAAATTGTATGTTATAACAACTGGATTTGTGATAGTGACATTTCTTGTAACAGGCTAAATATTTTAATATTTTAAGTATTATCATCATTGGTGAAGCTGGAAATCAAGCAACTAATGGGTATGAGACACTGTCTTGGCACTTTGAGATTTGTTTTGAATGAAAATAAAATATATTATTATTATTATTAGTCAAGAGCCTCAGAGAATGCAGGCAGCTGTACAAATGCAGTGCTATCCTAGAACACTTGCAGATAAGATCTCTCAGAGACATACTGACATTGCCCTTGGACACGCGTGCATGTGTATGTTGGAATCCGTTAAAAAGTGGACACATATTTACTTAAAACTTCAAAGTGTGTAGTTAGTCACTTGGAAACAAATGGATATGGACTGAAAAACAATGACCCTCATACTTTCCCAATGAGGTGAACTCATCAGTATGCCATGTCAGATTTGGAAACCACCCCTAACCACAGAAAATAATAAGTGATTAGCCATAACTGATCCCCCTAGAATGCCATACAAGACTAGGCATCCTGCCCCATCTATCCTGCCGCCACCGTCATTCATTAAAAATGACTTTGACTCTGACTTTGACTATGGGCGATAGCTGCTACCCTCGCTCTAAGTAAATAAAGATTACTAGTGCTGTTAAGGCGGTGTGACCAGAGATATATTAAAAAATGGGTTCATATAAAATGATAATAGAAAACAGACTGGTGCCGGCCTGGTATTGAAGTTGGGATTCAACATGTTGCAAAACACACAATGACAGCAGTTGTAATGCTAAGAGCCTCATTTACTATACTGTATAGGTGCATGATGGTCTAATGATCTGGGTTCAGGCGCATGCAGGGTTTGGCCTTCCTGTTAGCATCTTTATAGCAAGATGCCTTCCCCCTTACCTGCTCATTACTTACATACTTGTAATTGTCATCACTGTACAGTGAGTTGCTTTGGATAAAAGTGTCTGCTAAATTACCTAATTGTAACTAATTGTATGCTAATACACAACATGCTAATCGTGGATATTCAAAAAGATTGTTTCACTTGTGTGTTTGCATGACGCTGTTAGGCATTTGTATTCTGTTGAATAGACAAAATAATAGCCAAGCCACAGATATTTTCTGTTTTAATAGATTAGATTAGAACAACCACATGCTGTTGTGCCTGTGTACAGAGCCACATACTGTAGCAGAATTTGGCTCAGTGGCTTTAGGGGAGTTCAAATGAACCTATTGGCCCATGTTCTGTTGATGAGGGGTTGTTGAACATTTTTGGCATAGTTGAATAACCAAAGATCTGGGAATAGTCATTTCTGTGTTTAAAGAAGAAAGCTTCAGCTTTCCCTCTTCCTTGAAAGAGTTAAACTCCCCCTGCCACTCAAACGTTAAATTTAACAAAAGCCTTTTGTTAAAGGTGTCTCAGCAGCAGCATTTGCACCTCAGAAGGGAGGTGCAAATATTTTCATCATTCATAAGAGGCAAACCAACTTTAAACCAGTGCATATCATGTGTGGTTAGAATCTGTGTTGGGGCACCAACACCCACCAGCCAGAATTTTCCACACTAAAGGTCACTGAGTGGAGAGGGCTGGGCTGTGTTCATCCCGTCTCTGTAGCCTACTTCCTATTAAATACACCAGTAATAGTGGATGCAACCAAGAAACTAACTGTCAGGAATGGAGCACTGTAATCCACACATGGGGAATCAGGGATGTATGTAAAGAGAGGGAATTAACAGGATGCCAGTAAACAGGACACTGAAAATGCCTTGATTATGTTGATGGATTATGGAAATTACAGGGAAAAAAACAGTGTGAAGGCTAAACAACAGAGTAAAGGGATTCAAATGATTTCATATCCTGCCAGAAACCTTCACAATGTGTTGAGAATAAAAGAAGGCATGTTTGCCCTTCCCCCGTTGGGCTTTGGTTACATTCCTATTTGCTGAATAATTGGAAGGTGCCATGTTAAGAGCACTATGTCACATAAAATGACGCCATACAAACGTACATTTCTGTCAAACACTTTTTATCAACACTGCTGTCCACTCTACCATGCACATATGCCCCCAATGCACACAACACGCACACTTATTTCTCTGTCTTGTAGTCCCTAAAGTGCCCCCCACACCTCCAACAGAATGTTATTGATTTCAATAGTTGATTTTCGTGACAAAAATCGAATAACAACAATTCAAAAAAGAAGGAGGCATGCATAATATAATCTATTTTTAAGAAGTCATTCTTACAGAGCTTAAAGTTAAAATCTCCTTCCACTGACTCCTTCCTTTGACTGAAGCAAAAACAATAAGATCCAGTATAATGGCCTCCTACGTGACTAAATATAATATAACGTCTAATGGATCACTTTTTTTGCATGTAATTTACGTAACTTTTATCATATCATATAATAATTGGTGTGTAGTTTATGTGTGTGGTTTGGATTGTAATTTACATTTGCACAAAGTAATCTGACCTGCTGGGTTGGCGCAGCTATATTATAAAAGCCAGAAAAGCTGTAATAAAGTTGCAATAGCAAACAACAATAGCAAAATTGCAATAATCTGAAAAATAGGTTCTCCATATTTCATAATGTACAGTGCTATGATACATATTCCACCAGCTGGTTGTCTATGAGAAAGCATGTTATATGATTAGTTTGCCAGATCCCTGGCAAATCATAAGAATTGTGCAACATTTTCAAGTCTATATAAGAAAAGCAAAAGCTCTGAGAAGCCCAAAACCTAACCTAATCAAAACCGTAGGCACAGGCCTACGTATGGGGCCTATGGGGTTTGTCCTGGTAACTAACGCATGCTTAGATGCCTCCTTTCCTAGCAAAAATAAATGACTCACTACATCACTTTTCACCAAACAGCAGCAAGTTTACAGTTAAGCCCTCTCATATGCAACAGTAATAGCTAGAGCACAATAAAACTACATTATAGGCCAAAAACTAAACTAAGCCTGTTGCAGTAGAGCTGAACAATATACCAGCTTATGCAGTGGTTGTACGGTACGTATAGCAGGCAGGAAAGCAGAAACATCTTCCTAGGGTGAAGAAAGTGACAAAGACAGATGGAATCGATATATTCCTGTTGAGCTCAATATGAATCAGAAATATAGCAACCTTCATCACACCAACTAAGTGCTACCAAAGTCAAGGTTGTACGTTTTTTATTTTATTAAAATGCCTTTTTGTTGATTCATATCCCCCAGTGTTACTATCCACTTTGTGCCAAAAAGCTGTCTGTTGTAAGGCAGCTAAACTCTTTAACACATTCCAGAGAAGCTTAGTGGGGAAACCTGACCCAATATTATATTGACAATCATCTGCCATGTAGGCCTACAATAGAAATTCAATGAATTATCCATCTGTTTGTAACATCCACTCCATCCATTTTAGGCAGGTTTGAGCTCCCATGGATAAAAAGCTGGAACAGCAGGCTAATGCACTAGCAAGGTTTCACTACGTAGCCTATTTTGTATTTGTTAAACTTTATACTTAGGAGAATAAGATTCATTAGTCTAACTATAAGACCAATAGATCATATCAGCCAAAAGAGCTGTCAGTTTAGCAGAATAAGTTATGTTTGTAGATGACCCAGACCCAGATAAGTAGGCTATTGTCCAGAACTACGCAATTAAGGTTAATAAGGGCTGCCCTGCCAGAGCAATGCCAGTAAAGCACTTGTGTTATTGAAGCCAGACTAGAAGACCTATTGCATCCTGTTACACCAATTTACATAAAAAACGTTGATGTTTGACAAAATACTTATAATGGATTGTGCGAAATTTCCATACAATCAACCAAGATCGTCTCGTCAGTGTCAGTCACCATGCGAAAAACATCTAAAAATCTAAAAAGTTTTCTGAACCTGATGCCGACTTATTGACCGATGGTTTTGTGAACAATTAGCCTGGACGAACTTTTCTCCCTTGCTGAAGACATTCGAGACAAAGGCGCCTTAACAACAAATATCTGTGAAACAAAGTAACATTTAAAAAGTTGGGCTACTTGAACAGAACTGAACCCCAACGATTGCGCAGCACACATATAGCTTATGGGTACCCTACCTTTTCTTTCAAACAGAAAACTCGATGCCCCTTTTATGGCTACCGTGCGTTGCAAAATATAAATCCATAGTTAACCACTATGTTCGTTCGGTTTCAGGTGACATTGAGGACATCCAACGTCCCCAAATGTCCTCGGTTTCATCGCTCACCAGACAAAGCGCAGGAGCGGGGCTTCAGTACATTCATTGGGGTGGGAGAAGTGGAGCGTCAACATTAGGTCACATGATCAGTTTAGGAATGTTATGTTGAGTTATTAATTTAGAGAAAATCTATGCACTTTAATCTGCAAATTACTTATATTGTGTTAGGCTACTTTATTTGTTAGTAAAACCATAAACGGACTGACAGGTCAATCTTACTGTAAGTCATAATAAAAGTGAATTAAAAGCTCAAGAAAAGTGACTGCTGATAAAATAATAAGCAATAAAGTGAACACAGAAAACCCACAGTATGTAAATCAGTTTATTGCAAGAAGATCCCTGGGAACAATACAGAATCTCTCTTTTCTATATGGTAGTGTACTGCCCAGAGGCCCTCACGGAAAAAATTAACATTGGTTTGTTGATTCTATCTGCGTAGTCTAGATCCTAAATATTGTTTTATTTTTCAAATATACCTGCTCATCAAATTAATTTCAATAAGAGGCCTAGTATACCCCTGTGATATGTACAGCATAGTTAAACTGCTTTTTTTAAATCTTGGAAATACATTAATTTACACATAAAATAATTGAGGCATGCAGACAAATAAATTTCTCTATACTGTACCTGAAAATTACCCAAACTACTTTCTACTGTACGTGTAAAATAATTCCATTACTAGAAACGTATAAACATATCTATACAGCGCCCCCTTGCGGTTGCAGTAATAGCATTAACATCTACTGAAGAATGGTTTTGACCGTAGCAGTCATCATAAACTGTAACACGAAATTCTCATCAGGAACCGACTTAGGTAAAAAATAAAACTAATATTTTTTCCACATTTGGTTTAAACACATGCTGATACAGAGTGGCAATACTGTTGATGTATTTTGGCTCAAATACAAGCAGGAAATGTCCACAAATGTTTGTTTTGAAGCCTCAAATACAAGGCTACAAAAGTTCAAGCATTGTGTTTAAGAAAGGATGCGTTATAACACTTCAAAATCCTTGTCTGAAATCATTTTATAGGCATACTCCTGTTTCCTTTTAAAAGTGAACCGTTTGCTCTATGTAAGGTGTCACTAATCCACCATGGGCCTAGTGGGGAGTAGCAACAGTGGTGTAAAAGCTTTGACTGTCACCCCTCCAGGTTAGGATCAGTGAGAGGGTAATAAAACTGCATTTTTGTCTCTTAATTTCCCTGGCAGCTAAACCAGCTCGGTTAATGTACCGTACATCCACAAAAACCATTTTATACAAATGCTGCAATATCTTTCCGAACTATACAAAACTTATTAATTATAAACTTTGTCTTCTATTCTTAAATATAAACATCAAGTCAGTATCCAGTACTTATTATATTAGGTACAGTACAACATACAGGTACGTAATGACAGAACAGAAAGCATTCTACTTAACAGACTGTACATTATCCAAATGGCTGAAACTGGAAGTTAGACATTATCCTTGAATAAATTAATTCATAAATAAATCATGATTATGTCTTCCCAGTAACAGCAGTATCCTTGTTTCCCTAGAGATTGTGACAAGTAATAAACCACACACACACACACATACACACACAAACACACACACACACACACACACACAAACGTCATGTGCAGTACACTCACAAACTTTAGTCAATATCTCTCCAGACATTGTACAAGTCTTATCTACCCTAAAAAATACTTCGTCTTAAAGAAGTAGCAAATGTTGTACACAAAGAAAAAAACCTTTTTTTGTTTAGTACAAGAGGTCTTAAGTCTAGAAGGATCATTTAAGTCAGTAGTTACAAGATCAAACTACCTGCATTTACTTTACAACAGTAATATAATTACACCTCTAATAAATAAAGTGACAGTGCTGGATTTCAATTCCAGGGAGATCCCTTTACTACTGGGGCTATATTCATGGGAAATATAACTCATATACTTGAATAATTTGGCAGAAAGAAAGATTAACAACCAAAGACTAGACTTGATATCACTAGTAATAAACATCTAGGCTCATTCAGTGCAGAGCTAAAAGAGGGGGGTTGTAACTAGCACAGCATGCTATATCAGGCTATCAGGGCTGATACCAAGCAAGCGAGAGGGAAGCATTTGGGGGTCTAAGTCACAGCACTATACCGCTAAGATAAAATATGCAATATCGGCAATATCATTATATCATTCAGCTTCTCGATACCGATACCAGTTGTGCAAGATAGAGTAAATAATCAACTAATATTAGTGCTCATATAACCGTAAAATATATACAGAGAAATCCAGTCTTAACTTAAAAATACCACAATTATATGCTTATATCCAAACTTGTACAAAGAGTAACAAACAATCCTATTGGCTAAAAATCGCTGGAAGCGAATGTTCGCCCTCTTTAAGCCAGTCAATCAGTTTCAGTAGCAGCTTATTCACCAACAGCAGCCTACTGTTGATGGTAACACAGGTTGGTTCATCCCAAACATCCTCTCCTGTTCCCAACCCAATAGGCAGCAACCTCTGCTGCTCTCCAGGCTGTTGACATCTCCTTCATCGTGGCTGGGGATTTCTATTCTTCTGCCAAACAAACCAAAACCTCTGGCCACCTCTGTCTTGTGCGTATCGCACCGAAGAAAAATATACATCTCTCTGTTGTTGTGTTTGAAGAAGAACGGATGTGCTTCCAGGGTGATTAGAAACTACTGCCAGCTGGGTACGGTATCCTCCATCAGTGCCAGCTGCACAAGGAAAGAGAGCAGGAGGGCGAGGAGGAACTGAGATCAGTGGATGTCTCTGCACATAGGCAGGTTGACGAAGATGAAGACGTTGAATTCAATGAGGATGGAGAAGCAAAGGAAGACGGCGTACATAAGCAGGCAGGCCAGCCCCAATCGTCGGTCCAGAGTCCATTTGTTCAAGTGGACACCCAGAACCTGAGAGGGCAGAGGACAATGGGGGAAATGGTCAGTACCTATGCACACTCATTCTTCCTACAGTTGGTTTTCAATCATTTCAACCATGGGCCCCAGACCCTCAGAAAGAAAGAAAAAATGCATTTATCAGAGAAGAGGTGGAATGTCTCTCTGTGGAGAGAGTTACTTACTGTGATGAATACTGATGCTAGCAGTAGAGCAACTGAGAATATGAGTCCCCTGCTATTCAGATGGACCTGAGAACACAGAATCATGAGAAACGTTTATTTATTTATCCACAATGGCAAAGTTTTGGCTCTTTTTACCATCTAGTCAGTGCGAAGACTTGTCCAACTAATGTATCACCCTTGGAGCTGTTACAAGTACAAGTACAAGTATCTTGTAATGGATAGGCCTCATAGGAGTTGGGGCCTATCCCATATTGAATACAGAAATGGATCTGGACTTACAGTAAGAGCTGGTAACTTTTCTTTTTCAATAGCTGTACATAACATATTTGACATATACTGTATATGCCTTAAAGCAGTCAACCCCAGTGTACGTATCATTCTGACTGATGTATTGCCTAACAACTAAATAAAGTAAGAAGTAAGAAGAGTATCGAACACCAACTGTGAGAGACAATGGGCCTCATGCATGTAGCAATATACAAACAAATTTCTTCTTATTTTTGTTTGTATCCACGATTTGTTCATATTTTGTTACCATTGATTTCTGGGATTCACCAATGTTTTCTTGTTTTTGCTCTTCTCTTAGGTACGAGTGGTGAAGAGCACTCTTACTAAGATCAGAAAAAAACATCTTGTTTTCACAGTCTTAAATTTCACAAGTTTTAAATTTGAGGAACAACAAAATAACCCGCAGGAATATCATATAATAAAATTTTGATTATCCTATGTTTTAGAGTAATCATAATGATTGGATTAATACATTTGTGGGTTAAAGAAATACTATTGGTCCATTGATCCCAATGAAGACTATAAAAACCCTTGGATGATATTGCATGTGGTCAGCTTCTGAATGGCTTACATACTGCTCTTAGATGCTTTGGCCATTTCAGAGATGGCACAGATCTATTTGATGAGACGGATTAATGACTGCTGAGCTGTTTCAGATTGCCAAGAGCACTGCTTTTAGATTTGTGCAACACTCTGGAGCCTCAGCTTAGGCGAAACACACGCTGGTCAAATCCCGTGCCTCCACATCTGCAAGTACTTAGCCCACTCGGATCCTTTCAGAGAGCGATAGGCGACAGGTCAGGCATTTCACATGTCACATGTCTTCTTTGAGTCGTGCGCTTCCGAGAGTACTGAACGCTATCATATCATTCACGCCCCATTACAAGTTTATTTAACTGTACGTCGACACTACTGCTGAATTTCTTCTTCTTCTTCTTATAGCCTTTTTTTGATGGCATCTCTCCAATTCTTGGGCATGTGCCAGAGTATTTGCACACAGCACAACACCTGCCTTTATATAGTGTATAGCGTTTCCTATGCTAATAAACAATCGGCCATGTGCCTCCAATGTATGATGGGAGGTTAGCATACCTGGGTAAGAGCAGATTTGGATGGTTAAGAACGTTTGGTGCATCTGGAGTTGACTTCTCTTATTTTTTCTCTTTAAAGAGAAAATTAAGAGAAAAAGTAAGACATTTAAGAGAATGGTGCTGCATGAGGCCTAATAACTGATACACCAACATTTGATGACTGGTGACCCGTCCTAATCTTTAGCACAAGCACCTCCTGCTGTCTTGTAACCTCCTCCCTTCTTCATCATGTGTTTCCTCATTGTACTGTACCTGTACCCTGTGTCCCCTCTTTATCTTGCTTGTTCACCATTGTAAACAGCCCCCCTGTATCTAAACCCCTCTCTATATTAGTAGTATACATATCCGTACATTACTTTTTTCCCCTCAGAAACCTTGTACATTGCATGCTGTATGTGTTCCTCCTTTAATAAATATGTTCAAGTAAGGCAACAAGGACTCAGAGCTGAATCCTTTTAACTAAGACCAGAAAACTAAAACATGAACGTGTGAAATAACAATTTGGAATGTTTCAACATGAAGATATAATGACATGTGGGTATTTACTATCGCTGTTTTTAAATGTCCTTGTAACTGTACACGATATTAAAAGGACATGGTTTCAATTCTATTCTATTCTTATTCAAAATTCAGCAGAATGTTGGTTGAGATGAGGACCACTCACGTTGGAGCCGTAGTCAATGCAGAGCGTTTGCAGGGCCCAGGGCAAGCCCAGGCCTACCAGGATGTCAAACACATTACTGCCTATGGAGTTGGAGATGGCCATGTCTCCCAGACCTGAGGCAAGGAGGGAAACAATGTCAAGGTCTGTAAACTTCATGAGAAAAGTCAATTATGACAAGCTTTGTTCAGCTGTGCGCCATTCAGTGTGTAGGGCTTACTGAAGGTTTGTTTGGTTCACGGAAGCTTGATACTAAAACTTATTAACAAACGTTTACATTACTGTACATATGTGTCTTGCTGTGCCACTTTGTGGCAACCCCTGCCCTTGCATCACTGCAACTGGGAGCACCTGTGCCCATGACTAGATACGATATAAAGTATATAAGAACATTCTATTTTGGAAATTTGCTTTCCTCTAAGCGTTGGTGTGCCTCCCATCCTTTGTTACAACATCATCATGGCTGTGGCAAATTTGGGGCAAGCCCGGGGCAAACCATACTGCAACACTGTGTGTGTGTGTGTGTGTGTGTGTGTGTGTACCTTGTCTTGCCACAATAAGACTGGCCATGCAGTCAGGGACGCTAGTGCCTGCTGCTAAGAATGTGATGCCCATGATCACATCAGGGATGCCCAGGGTGAAGCCAATCACAGTCACCTTTAACAAAACACAACAATCTTTTTCACCCATTCCATAATTAATATAATTTGTATGCTGCACATGCTGTTCTGTGACATTTTGACGTGAGTCATATACTGTATTAGGGGCCATTTGTGGAAAGAGGAATTAGCGTTGAAGGTATTGTAGAAAGGGGGACCAGCAGTTTAATAAGATTTAATGTTATGTTTCAAAGATGCGGTACATTTTTCTAGATTTGAATGATCTGTTAGTAGATTGAGCCAGTGAGTTATGGATAACTTGGTTCTGTCTTTCCAGTTCAGTAATATGGTATTTGTGTGGTATTCATATCAATGGTTTGAGATGTTTGGGTGCAATGATAAGGGATAAGGGAATGCTGAGGCGGAGCATCTCAGATAGCCTGCTCATGACCTCCGACTCGAAGCTTAGGATGTGTGCTTGACGACTACTTGACAACTACTATTGAGAGTTAGAAGGACTAGACTGACCATCCAAACCATGATGTAGGACAGGCCAGCGATCCAGATGGTGGCTGTGAAGAAGGAAACCATAAACCATTTCTCCCAGCGCCTCTTGGCACAGTTGGGAACGGTGAAGAACAGCAGCAAACACAGCGGCCACATGGACATCCACTTCAGCTTGTTAAACACCCCAGCTGGAAAGGGGGAAGATAATAACAATGTTTAAAAGCTATTGATTATAAAAGTCTAATAACCTAATTGTTATTATGTGATCTCTGGTCTAATGTATTGTCTACTGTCTATGTCTATCAGAGTTGAGATTTCTTTCCACGCTGTTTTCCAGCAATATTGGTGTCTAATCCCAGCATTTGGAATATAAAGCCAGGATTGAGCGTGTTTATGTGCCTTCCCTTTCTGAATGTTACCTTGCTTTAAGGCCCAGTAAGAAAAGCAATAACAGCGCACACGTGTCCCCGTAATAAGGTCAAGAAATATTGAAAGAGCTAGGGGCAAGATAAACAGGATGAGTTGATGTGAGAGATAAGATGGGAAAGTAATAAAGTCATATGCAAGAGGATGCGCTTCATAAACATTTCCTTTTTAACTAAACAGAACAGGCAAACAGTAATTGGGACAGTCTATTACCTGGAACTCTGAAAGGTACCAGAGGGCCATCGTGTCCATCCTCTCCCTCCCCTTCCTCATCGTTTTCATTGTTCTCGTTGTCTTCGTTCTCGTTCTCCGTCTCGTTCTCAGACTCCACCGTCTGGAGTCTGCACCTGCCGTTCAGCCCTCGCTCTGTACCGTTTTCTAAGCCCCGCCTCTCCTGAGCCCGCGCCGCTGAGTCGGAGTCTCCGTTGGTAATGCGGTTGACCCGGGTCTCCGAGGTGTTGATCAGTCTTTGTCTCTGGGAAGGATTCCAGTCAATGTCAGGTCAGCAAAACTACAATGACTCCACCATAAACAACATAAACAAAGTTATTTAATAAACTTTAAATAATAATAATAATGCCCAGTGTTGTCTGAATAGACCTGAAAGTTTTTTTTACCCTAAATTCCTCTGTGTACAAGCCAGGTGAACTTGTCCCCAGGGGGTGACATCATTTAACCAATCGTTTCTGACCTATCCTCCTACAAACTAAAACAGAATGTTCTGCTCGAAGGAAAAAAAAGTCCTAAATGGCTATTGGAAATTGCAGTGCTATGGAGCCTTTCAAAGGACAGTGTGTTATGCATGTTGTTGTATACTGTATGTACGTGTGCCTGCATGCAATTACATGTGCCCACCTCGTTGATGAGCATGCGTGAGGCCATGGTGAGACGGGTCCTGGGGGAGAAGTGGCTGGTTATCATGATTCTCATGCCTGCCTCGGAGAAGGACAGTTGGTGGGGATAGGCTGACAGAAGCTCATCCACCATCAGCACAGACGGCGTGCTGTGGAAGTTAGCTGGGGAAACACGTCAAAGAGTGTGTAAAGTTGTGTAGTGTCTCAAAGATCTGGTCCACAATCAGTTTGTTTAGACTGACTTTATATATTTTGTTTCTTGTAACAAAATGTCCTTCCTTCCTTCCTAATTTCTGACAGAATTTGAAGATTATGGCCGTGGATTATAAATTCATTATGACCTAAACCGTGACTAGGAATTATGTAAATATGAAAATATGTAAAAGAAACGGGTATACAGTAAAACACAATCGGCCCTAGTTTCCCATTCAAGGCCCAAGCGGAGGTGCAAGTCCACGGCGTCCATCTAAGGTGTGGCCAATACTTTTTTGCTAATGGCTCTCTTCAATTACGGCCAATCAAATCAGCTCCTCTCATTCCCTTTAACAGCAGCACACTCTCTGTCACGGCGAACTGCCAATTTCGTAATAGACGCGAAAATCCAGATAGTCAGAAAAGCTTCTCCCGGGAGGAAACTGTCAAAACTGATGTCCTTGTTCGGGAGGTGCACAATCGCAAAGTGCGTAAATACGACACGTTTAATAAACCACAATGATACACGGGCATATATATTGTTTTGTGATTTAAAAGTCATTAGTTAAATTGTTCACAAAAAAGGTCAACATAACATACAAAAAGTAGTGTGATTTTGGATATAGTCTGTGCTTAGTGCACCTTCGCCTAAAGCCCAGAAACTACCACACAACGCTTGAGTCTGCTCTAAGGCATGGTCTGACCAGGCGTAGACGGTAGCATATCACCCTCTATTGCGCCCCTATACCCATTCCGGTGCAAGCAACATCATGGTGCGTCGGGAAATTATCAAATGTGCCCAGGCGAGAGAAAAAAACACCTTGCACCCAACTAAATTTTCATTACGTCTGCGTTAGCACTACTGCCTTACGCTGTCCGGAAACTAGGGGCAAATATCACAAAATTGTGACAATATCTCAAACACACGTTTATTTTACCTTTTTTGAGCAAAACAGCAGTGGCATCGCAGCTGACATTGTCCTCCAGATCAGTGCTTCCTGTCATGCCATTCGCCAGGTTGACAGCACCCTTCCTCCGACGGTCGAAGTAACGCTGTGCCCTGCCGTTAAATCTGGAGACAACAGGAGAGACCAAAGTTCTCACTGGGACTGCACTTATCTTAACCAACTGTTGCCTTTCATGAGTGCAAGGGCACCCTTTTTACGGGGATTGTGCAAAATCAATTGGTTAATGATGTATAAATCATAACACCATTCAACTAATGCTCACAAACCATAGTTTCTTACGCTGAAACCCTCTAGAGGAGTTAAACCAGTTTAACTTTATTCAAGAACGAAATTAAAACATTCCTGTCTTCGCTGGCTTTTGAGTGGATCACATTTAGTCATATGGACAGTGTTTGCGCATTTGTGTGTGCATGTGTTAAAATATGTACTTTGGTGGACATATGTAAAGCAGAGCTAACCAGGTAACCAGGTGTGTTTGTTTTCTTCTGTGTTGCTATCGTTAATGTGAGTTGCTCATTGGAATTGAGTTGCTCCTATATAAAATGTGCTTTGTAAATAATGAATGATTGATTGATTGCACAAGTACTGTGTATTTAAGCTTGGCATGGTATTACTTGGGACTGGTACTCACTTCATAATGAGGATGTAGCCTGCATACATAAGGTTCAAGACAAGCGACTCCCACCTGGACATATGCACACAACACAGTCTGTATTTAACTGTACTGATGCTGGTACTTAACACTTTAACCCATTGAAACATAAATAGGAGTACGCACCATGACACTTTCTCATCGTAGATGAACTGTTGGGAAAAAAAGAAAACATTGTGTACATAATTGAGTTCATTTATGCAAAACACATCTTCTCCACTAGAGGGCGAGACAGAGCTGGACTTCAGGAGGCCAGTAAAAGGCCCAGCCCTGACTATATAAATCATTACAATCTAATTCCAAAAAGTCCAGTTATAGAGTTTGTTTTATCTTGCGATGCATATCATATCATTTCGGACATGCGTTTGCGTGTCTGTGGTCTTGTGTGTTAGATATAAAAGAACAGATGTCATGCCTATAGTGTCAGGCTAATTGGAGTGAGTAATGTCTGCATCTGTGCCAGATTAACAGTGGGGCCAGTTGATTCACTCTCTTTCTCATGTGCTAAATACAGATTATATATGTACTATTCTATACAAGCATACAGTACGCGTGTGTGTGTGTGTGTGTGCGCGCGCGTGTAAAGCCTTACCGCAATGAGGGCCACAATAGAAAATGTATAATAAATGGAATCTCTGAGAAGCGTCCAATGAGAAAGCCTCACTGCCTGCAGGCAAAAAGATATGGAAAAAAGATATGAAAGATGCAAACAAGTACATAGTATTACCTCAGGCAACAACATATTATCAGTCAAACCGCCACACCCTCAAATGTCCACCTCTGAATTCATTATCTCTCATTATTATTATTATTATTATTTATTTATTGTCATCAGTGTTAGAGGTAAAGTCTAGACCATGCATTTAAACATCCTATATTAGCATACTGCTGCAAATCTAAGAGCTCTCCGGTTGACATCTTGCATCGCAGGCACTGTGAAGGCCAAGGGAATGCCATCCTACGTGCAAAAGGTGCCGCGGAGTTTATTGACTGTACGTAATGCAGATACCACGTACAGTAGGCACCCACAGCGCCGTGACTAACTCTGTATCACTGAGCTGCTCAGCACTCCCCGCACCACGCTCACTGCATTACACACAAAGTAGGGGGTCAGAAGGCACATGTTGAACGCACCACTCCCAGGTGTGGAATCAATTGCTGCTGAGAAGGAGCGGCACAAAGTCAAACACAGCTGAGGCTGGAAAATACTGCCTACAGAGTATTAAGAATATTTTAATACCCTTCACCCCCCACCCCCCTCTCCACTCGCTATCTGTCGCACTCTCTCATTGACCTTATGTAATCTGTGATTGCATCACCAAGTTTTCAGTCCAGTAGGCCTACTGTGCACAGTATATTTTAGTTTAGATCTCATCCTTGTATCCTGCTCATTTCCATACGAGGCTCTGTCCTTTAACTTGCATACTAAATAGCACCAGAGAGGCCAGTATGTTAGCTGCAATATTGAGCAGTATATGTGATGCACAAGAAATACTTTTGTCCCCAACCTACATTTACTTCCATTGTTTCAAAAAAAAAAAAACATACTTCTAAATCTCTACTAGAATTATGTTTTGTCAAGTTAGTGGGGTCGTGTTTAATTCAACATCCATTCTGGATCCAAAATGAAAACAGACTGTATCTTAAAAGTTAAACACGGCAACAACAGCACATTTACAGCTGTGGTGATGTAACGCCACTTTGACTACCTGGCCGGCGAAAAGGCCACATACTCCGATGATACAGAGGATGTTGAAGACAGCTGAGCCCACAATAGTGCCCACCCCCACATCTCCTTTGGTGATGAACACCCCTGGGAAGAGAGTCAGCAAGCACACACACACACACGCACGCACACGCACACACACGCACACACACAAAGGACACATTATGACTCCTCTTTTAAATTATTGCAACCGTAGATGATATATTATAGCTATTATGCATATCAGATATCACACCTGTGCCACAACAGGTCAGACATTGTGGTCAAAGGTTACGCGACATATACAGCAAATGAGGCATGCATGCATGAGGCATGACGTGTGGAATTTGTTCTTTTGATATTTATACAGTAACTAAACCTAGAGCTCAGAAAGCATTTCTATGTTTCTAAAGGTCTATGTTGATTTGAATATTTAAATGAATAGTATAAATGTTTTGTTTACACTGCGCGAGCACTTCAAAGCTAGTCACCTTAAAACTACTGTTTCCAGTCCATTATAGGCTGGATATAGAACACTGTACACAGAAACCCTTCATCAAAGCAAAAAGCGGAAATTCTCCAGTGTTGATGATGTAAGATGATCCCATTTTAAAAGGACTCTAATGCAGCAGTGAACAGATATGTTTGTTTACTTCAAGCCTCCTGGGATAAAAGTGTTAAAGCATCTGGTAGAAGTCTCGCCTAATTCCTCTGGTACGGATCTATCGTGCCATGTATCGCGTGGGGGCTGGGGGCTGGGGGCTGGGGGAACAAAAAGGATACAAGATAAAAGGGAAGGGCGTGTTACCTATGACGGAGGTGAAGAGTTCAGGCGCGGAGCTACCGGCTGCCATGAAGGTTGCACCTGCTACGTCCTCACTCAGATTGAGCCTCTAGGGAGGGGAGGGAGGACGCACGAAAGAAAGAAAGAAAGAAAGAAAGAAAGAAAGAAAGAAAACAACTTTCAATCACTTCTTGTATTTTTAGGCCTTCTAGAACTTTCTAGAAACAATAAGGCACATAACATAAACTGTAAAGTGACACTCAAATTATGACACATGTTGAGTGAATCATCTCTATGCACTGGCCAATTGTTTTTATTTTAAGAAATATAACAGAAACAATCTCTGTGATCTTAGAAAAAGATTAAATATTAAGTATTAAGTTTGAAGATTGTAAACTTGAAGTGTGAATGATAACTTTGTTTTTTGTAATTTGTAAACTGTTTTAAGGATTAAATGATAAACCTTCGAGTAATGTTGTGCAAATGTATAGGTAAAGTAACCTTGTTACATGATGCTGTCCTTATTTTAGAGAATGTTATCTACTTGTAAAACTGGTGGTTAAC
>JAODLI010041580.1:0-17807 GCA_027575585.1 Percopsis omiscomaycus
TGCTCCATGTAATAGAACAATGTAATTGTAAGTCGCTTTGGATAAAAGCGTCTGCTAAATGCTGTAACTGTAACATTGTCTCGGACACAGTCTGCCTTACAAATATTTGTTTTCATTTTAGATAAGAAGCGAAATTATAGCATTACTCACCTAAATGTATTTGAATTTATTGTCGTCGGACACTAGTTAAAATAACTTCAAATGTTTTCTATAACCTATAGTCCACGTGTGTGTGTTCATGCAAACACTTCTTCTTCTGCAGGCCAAAAACCGTAGTGGCCATGTGGGATACGTCCCAGAGAAGTACCTCCAGCTGCCCTCGTCCAACAGCCTGCTGAGCATGCTGCAGTGCCTGGCGGCGCTGGACGCTCGCTCCCACTCGTCCAGCAACTCCACCGAGCCTGAACTGGAGCCGCCCGGCAGCACCGCTAACGGAGACGGCAGCGGTCAGTGTGGTTTTTCTCTTCTGCGACTGTCGGCTTCTCCGCCGAATGTGAGGAATCCCATTTACAGCATAGAGACTGAAAAGTTGGAACGTGAGCTCCGCGTTAGTCGAGTCTAGCAGGTCGGCTGATGTTCCGCCCAAACAACCGTTAAATCTCTTGGCTATTCTCATCAGTCTTGACTTGACTTTAGGTTCCCGCTCCCAGTGGCTTCTCGCATAGCTCAGTAGGCTAGGACTGTAGCTAGTTGTCATGGTAGCCTACCCTGACGTGAAGCAAGTCTGCGGTGTGGAAATTCTTCAGTGTCCGAGGAAGACATCAGGAAGTTAACCGTACTCGGGTAAAATTGGTTTTATATTAGACAGTCGAACTTCGAGCATCAATATATTTTTTTAAATGCAACACCGAGAGCAAATCTGTTGGCATAATATTGTTCATCTCACTGAAAAGTTTCACGGCTTATTTTTCAATCATTTCAATCCATCCTGTTGAACACGAACGCTGGTGGCTAAGAGGCCGTAAAAAAAAAAGTTTGTAAATTTGTAAATAAACGAAATATCTTTGCATCTCAATGACCTAGAGCCGTCAAATAAATTGTGAAAGCTTTACTATAAAAATAGAAATGGCCCAGGACCGGAAACCGGACGGTCAGGCTTTAAAAAAAAAGAAAAGAAAACAGTACTGGGAATTGGCCGAGAAAAACACAACTTGTGCATCCTTAATGTTTTAAAATGCGTTTGGGTTATCTTGAAGAATTGGGTTTTATTCTAAAATCCTGCAATGTTGTCTTTTTGGAGATACAATGTTTATACCCAGTGTTAATGTTTGATTGTGGATTCTATGGTTTCGCTCTTTCAGTGTCGTTTGCAAAGGCTCTGTACGACTACGCGGGGCAAACGGAAGATGAACTGTCCTTCCCGGAGGGGGCCGTCATCCGCATCCTAAGCAGGGAGACCCACGAGGACGACGGCTTCTGGGAGGGAGAGTTTAACGGTGTTGTTGGCGTCTTTCCGGCCGTGCTCGTGGAGGACCTCAGCTGTGCTGGCGACAGTAAAGACGGGCAGAGAGATGGGAGCGCACAGGTTAATAACTTGAACCACATTAAAGGGCCATTCAGATTCGCGTGTATTGGTGCTGTCGCGCGGAGGCGTTGCACGGACGGAGGTGAGGGCGCAATGCGTGGTCGCTACACCAAATGGCTAGACCAAATGAATACAAACTCCGCCTCTGCTGCGCGCGCTCCTTAGCAACATGATGGTGTTGAAATGAGATTTGCGCTCTACCATGCAGCGGGCGCAGCCCTTTGCTTGTTTAATCTGAACGGCCCTTACGGTGCGCTTAAAGGATATTCTGACCGTTATCATTATCTCATTTTCTAAGCTTAGCTTTGGCCAAAAATGGATAGTTATCCATGTGATGCATAATACTGACCTAGTTAAAAGAACGTGAATATTTCTTCCTGTGTTCCAGGCCTCCCTCCCTTCTTTGGCCCCGTCTGATCACTCGCCTTGCAGTCCCTTCCAGCCTGGGCCCTTCCATAGCAGCCCCATCCAGACCCCTACTCTGGCCTCCCCTCAGTCCAGCCCCTCTAGCGCTACGGCCTCCCCCATTGGCCGACCACCGTCCTATTTAAACGGACACCACAGGCCACCACCGGCGCCACTCAAAAGTCCTCTTCAGAGTAAGATCCTGTGATTTCTTAAAACACTTGTTGTTGTTGTTGTTGTTGTTGTTGTTGTGTTGGGTTCTTCTGTTCACCTTGTGTTTCTCATTGTTTCTAAATTCTGATGCTAAATGACCATTGCCTCCTCAGGTCCAGCCCAAGGTTCCTCACAGCCACCGAAATACCCCGAAGGAGGTTCTGGCACCATTCGTCCTGTGAGTAAACAATCCTGTGTAACGAAACTAAAGTTATCTTTCAATAAAGTGTATCAAAATGTAAAACTGTATCTGTATTTCTGTATAATATACAAACGTATAATAAAATATTGTAGTGCATAAAGTCAAAGATCGAATTCAATCCAAATCGTAATTTGTTGAGTCGATAATTGTGTGTTGCGTTCCACCGCAACATAATTTATTATAGTTGATTTATTTACAAATGAAAAGCATTGACCTGTACCATCCAAAGTAGTAAGATTCTGGAGCAAAACAAGAATTATTCACTGGCCAAATACCTCTAGCTCTCGCTGTATCTACTACTGCTGTCTCACAAATGGTATGGAAGCCCAATGCACCTATACTGTAGCTGTAAGTCGCACACAGCTCTCTTAATTCATCAGTGTTTCGCCGTGTCGATGCAAGACCTATTTCCCTGTAATCGCCAGGTCCGTGCTGCCCCTCCACCCCCGAAGCAGCACCCCCGTGGACAGGTGAAGAGGCGAGAGGAAGTGGAGATCACACTGGTGTAAGCAGCCCCACCCTGGCGGTGGAGGCAGCAGGTCCGTGTCTGGCCCGGACGGGACCCGGTGAATCTCTGCCCCAGGATACCCTGGTTTAGGAGAACCCAGGGGACCCCGGCTCCCTACAAACAGCCCGACAGCGGGCAGATGTCCACTCCCTAGCGGCCAGGCCAGGTGTATGCAGCAGACCTGACGTTCTCCGCCTCTGTAGAGCGCAATGCGCAACATTAACGTTGGACGTCATTAGTGTGGCATGGAGGAATAGTAATTCGTTTTTATTTCTTCAGTTCAAATTTAGTACAATATGTATTGTTCAGCCTGTTTCTTATTTCTGATTTGCCTTACATTCCCTTTTAATTGTTTGTCTAATATCTTAATCTCTTTATTATCTTCTCTTTACAATCTTTATTATTGCTCTCTTTAACTTTTGACCCATTGTATTACTATGCAGCAACATTATACTTTGATAGTATAGACTTAGTATAGAGGATTCAACCTAGAACAGTGTCTGGTCGTCTGTATACAAAAACCAAATTCCAGTACAGGAGAGGCTGGTCCTCTTCTGTAATAGCTGCAGCTAGATAAAAAGTTACACAAACAAGGGAAATGTGGCAATTTTAATGGGGGAAGGTTATTTCAGTAGGGAGAACCTCTTGACCTGACTGTAAAATCAAAATTTAGGACTCGTAATTTTCATTGATTATTCTTTCCTCCCATTTGTTAGGACATTTCTAGGCATCTGGGAAATAACTGTAGTGAGTATGACTATGTGTAGTCTTGGTTCTTTTTAGTTGTACAATAAGGATCCATCTACTAGTTTATTGTTAATACTAATCTAGGCCTAAACTGCCATTGATGGTTTCTGTTGAGCAATGTCGGGAGTTGCAGAGGGTTGCAATTCAGTGTTTATTGAAGCATCACATTGTGGTGCAGATTGGGTCAGTCATGCCTTTTATCTTTTTAAGGATAACATCCCGAGCTGCTAGCTATCCAGTGAAAATGCATATTGACTCACATACTGAAGCACTTTTTGAGACCTTTTTATTCCTTTTCAGTATTGCTGGTTAGTCTCTTATGTGGATGCTACATTGTACAATTTCTTTGTTTGACGTTTTTGTTTACCAGCTATATTGGTATGAGTCATTTTGACTGCTTGATTTATTTAGCCTTAAATAGCCATTGTAGTGTCCTTGTTTGACATTTAGGTATGATTTTTGATCATGTGGCTTTGAAATATCAATAGTTTACAGAGAGCTTGGGGATGGATATCTGTACACATAATAGTGCAAACAATTTTAGGTTTAGGACAAATTGTATTGAAAGTTACATTTGTTCAGAGGAAAAGAGATATCTGTCAGCCATGTTGCTGTGTTCTCCTTGATCTCATTGAGATCTGAATGTCATCAAACTTGTTTTTGAAGTTTACATTTACCCTGTTCTATAGAAGAAAAAAATGTATTTGGCAGACTCAATTTTCTTTTCCCGTTAGAGAAGTTGATTGCTAATCTGATACTGGGCCTTATACCATATGCATTATCTTGAGGGAGGGGGCTCTTTATCTGAAACTGAAATTCAGTTACAAACTGCCCGCATTTCCATTATATAAGCTCTACATAGATTGAGCATCACAAATATGTACCAGTGGATGTTAAAATGTATTTATTGTGTATAAAAATGTGAAATAAAATTAGATTTAAAAAAAAACATCTTGGATGTCCTTTTATTTAGAAAATGTAAAATAAAATTAGATTAACAAAAACAATATTGGATGTCTTTTAATCGTCCACTATTAATGTTGCTGTGCGTTTGTGTGAAAGAATCATAATAGGGCGCCATCGCGTTGCCAGAATTTATATTGCATGTAGATTCGGACCGTGTTATTGATGAGATAAGGCCACATTTATCCCAATCTAAAGTTTAGCTTATAGTTTTGAGGCTTTTACACAACACCCAACATAACTTTGCTGTTCATGATTTCAAGGCCACCACAGAGGACGTTCTACGTTTTGAGAGGCACAAACATCCAGTAAAGTCACTCGATTTACAAGTAAAATATGTTCCTAAAACTGCAAATGCGTGTTTTTGCTGCATTCATTTGAATCCGATTACATCGAACATCTCTATGAGATCACACTGGTTATGATGTTCACACCAAGTGTGCAAAAATGAGAGCAGCGATCATTACCACGGTTGTGGATAATTACGCGCGCATACTCGTTTGTTTACATTCGCACATCTTTTTTCCCGCAAAGACCTATGGGCCACTATTTTCTTTGACGCGGTGAATTGTGGGGCGTTATTGGTCCTATGAGCTAGCTTTCTTGCTCCTCCGGTGGAAAAGATGGCTGCTTCGGCGGCAACGGCGAGTTCTTTCCCCGGTCTGTGCCCAAGTTACGCCGTTATATGTTCTTTCCTGGAGCGCTATGGAGCCTTGCTGGATTTACCGGAGCTCACCTTTCCGCAGTTGGAAAGGTATCTCCAGGACACGTCCTCAGGTACAGCAGGATAAGAACAAACTGCTATGAGGAGGAGAGACTACACCATTGCATTAACGATAGAGCTATCCGGCTAGTAGCTAGCTGACAGTGTGTTATTGTGTGGTTTTTCAACATTGTTTAGCTTAATGGCATTAGTGGGAGCCCCAGGCCAATCGTTTGCAATGTAAACCTTGCATTGTACACGCTATGTGATAGTTTGGTGTTAACTGGTCGAGATATTCGTGTTTTCTCGCAGTTTGGAGCTTTTAATGCGATCTTATTTTCCAAGTATCCTTTATCTGCCTCTGGACTGGTTATAATTCAGACTGAAAGATACGTGCGTGTGTGTTGGAAACAAACAGACGGATGGGTGGACTATCAGATTATGTCTCTACTAGCACACTGTACCGGCAGATACGTATTCGAGACTTAAGTAGTTGCATGTGAAAAACACACAATTATGCACTTTATTTACAGTTTCAATATGTTGGCATATAGTGGATTGCTCCACTATTGTCATTTGCGCATGCGCGAACACATCTCAAGACTTCCTGAATGAGTATTCTGCAATTACGCTCGTGTGGTTCAAATTAATTGGCGGAATGTATCGTTCCTGCACGTGTTTTTAAAGGATTGGACTACTATTGGACAACAATGATTTATTTACCTTGTTTTGTTTTTTTATTTCACTGCTACTGTTGTCGGTAGCCATCTTGAAATGTGGGTTATTACAGAACACAAACGGCCACTGATCTTTTAAAGTAGAACTTTTAGTTGTGATTGTTTTTTGATCTCAAATAATATTTGCCCCAGTTTATTTATATTTACCTGGAAAAAATACTAATCGCATATGATTTTTATAAAATATGCACACAAAAAAAACGTTTTTATGGATGTGCTGCATTGTAGACCTTCCATTTCTAATATAATTTACGTCTTTGGCACCACAGTACATTGCATGTTTTTGTGGCCACAAAAATAGACATTGGCCAGATTCTAGGGTGGGTTATTTTCTTCTCTAATCTCAAAATAAAGATAATGTATAACTCTATGCTTATTTATATGCTTTTACAGGTTCATCTGATAGAGAACATAATTAAATTTCAAATCCGTTTTTTTTTTTTTTTTTTTAAATATTGTTATCTGCATATTGTGTGCAAGAACAACAAAGCATGCAAAAAGAACAGTCCTCCAGCCAGCACTCTGATGTTTATGCATGCAACACGTTTCAAGCTTAGCGGTCTTGAGCAGCAAACACTCTGTTACTGTTCCTTACTATTTGCCACAGTATGACTCCTATTTTAGTAGTAACATCGTAGTTAACAAATGCCATCCACGTCTCAAGTAATAGTGTTTATTAAAAATGTGTTTACAAATACATGACTGACCGTGAACTAACGTTGTTTCTATCCCGTCCACAGTTCCAAAGCTTCTGGTGGACCTTCACGTGAAGTTGCTAAGGAAGATTGGCAAGTCGGTGTCGGCAGATAGATGGGAGAAGCATCTAGTCAAGGTGAACAGTTAATGTGTTGTACTTATAAATAAAGTATAATAAACAAACTGGCCAGGTCGCAGATGTTGAAGCTAAAATAAATAATCTCTTTTCCATTTATTCAGTGGCTATTCACGTTGTGTATTTTTACTGTAATATGCTGTAATATAATGTCGTAATTGTAATAAAATGTCACCTGTTTGAAATGCGGGCTTGGGAATGTGAAGCCCTCTGAAGCTGTAACTGTGATAAAGGACTGTGCAAATAAATGTGACCTGTGGCTCTCTAACACAGGCCTTTATAATGCATACTCTCTTGGGGCATGAGCTTGATACCATGTGGATGTGTTTTTATTCATTTTATTTATTATAAAGCTGTTTTACAGACAGTCAATCGTCCATTTACTTCAGGCCTGTCAAACTCGAGGCCCGCGGGCCACTTCCGGCCCGCTGTACAATTTATATCCGGCCCACGAGAACCCGCGGGTATATAAAACACATCGCGGATACTACAAGTCCGCTTGCCATCGATTAACAAGCACAGGGAAAATACTTTGCAGATTCCTTTGCTGTGGATGAGAGCGCTGACGTGACTGATTCATTCTAATGGAATGTTAGTAGTTTTACAGGTATTTGTTCATAAACCAAACTTTGTCTAACCTGTCTGGCCCTCGGAAGTAATCCCGTTTTTTTATTTTGGCCCTCTCTGTGATTGATTTTGACACTCCTGATTTACTTGATCATTTAATTGAACTTCCTGTGCTATTCATCTCGCAGATATGCCAGGAGTTCAACACTCCGTGGGCCTGGGAGCTGGAGCAAAAGGGATACAAGGGGCTGACGGTGGAATGCAAGACGGGAATTCTTAAAGTAAGCGCAGTAATTTGGCTGTCGTATTTCAAAGGAAGACGTTCCATTGATAGTATCATAACATTGTAATGGAACATAACAGACTAATCTCGCATAAAAACAAATGGGAATTGTTTCCCTTAATTTCAGCGTCATTCTTTGGATAGTAATTGAGTAAACATGAACAGTCCATATATTACCAGCCACACGGTAAATAATTGTACACTTATACTTAAGTTGTTACTAGTGACACACTTTTCAATGTAATATGACGGACCACTTTTTACAGAAATGTAGTAACACAGCTTTGCAATGGCAGACCAGCGGGCTCCAGAGGAGGAGGGGTGGATTTTTGGGTTGTTGATTATCAAAAGCACGTTCTATCTACAGCAGCATTAACAGCTTTAAATACCAGTAGTAAAAAAGACAAATGGTAAACATAAAATGGGAATTAATAGAAGTGAACCGAGGACTGTCCAAACCACTCTCCATATATGAGCTCTGATGTGATTCACGCTATATAACCTCTCCGCTTGATAAAACATTTATCATCTTTCTTTACAGTATTTGTGCGAGTGTCAGTTTGATGAAAATGTTAAGTTCAAGACTGCCATCAATGAAGAGGATCCAGATAAGATGCGGCTGCAGCCGATTGGCCGAGACAAAGATGGACAGATGTACTGGTTTCAGCTGGACCAAGACGACAATGTGCGGGTCTACCTTGAGGAGCAGGATGACCTGGATGGTTTATCTTGGAAGTGCATTGTCAGGTAGGTGCACAAAGAATGTCTTATTTATATGTATTTTAGTTAGACTGACTAGACCATGAGGTCTGCATTGTGACATTTAAGCACATATCTTGCTAATTTAGTGTTGCTTGTATAGGGTGCGCTAGTTTAACACTCAGAGCCTTGTAAATTCAGGGGTCTGATGGCAGCATATCCAGAATACATGTCGAGGTGAAAACAGTTGATATTGAAAGTGTCAAAACATCAAATTGTACTTAAGGGAGCAGGCTTTTAGTCCTCAGCATGTACGGGGGTGACTCAGAGGTCACTGCAACAATAGCAAAATGGGAGGTCTCTACAACTTTCTTTGACACGTTGTGCCGAGGATTCACGCTTTTTTCGTGAGAGCTTTTGGGTCTCTCTGATTTAATGTGGCGTTCTTCCATCCTCTTCTCCATACAGAAACAGACAGGACTTGGCTGAGATTGTGGCATTGCTGAAGACACAGATTGACCCCGCGCTGTTAACAAAGCAAGAGCAGGAAACCAGCCCCAAAGATGAAGAGAACAAAATGTCAGGGGAAGAAGGTTAATATAATTAACAACATTGCAACGTTTATATATTCTTTGCTTATTCCTTCTGATTCACTTTGGACACAGTATTTGCATACACCACTAATGCTTGACGGGTTATTGCTGTCATTTCAGCTGTAGTTAAAAAATCAGAGGACACCACCGATGATGAAGACAAAGTCACCAAAGATGCTGCTGAGTTAGTTGCACCTAAAACGGAGAGCGATGAGACAGTCCCCCAGAAAGACGACCTCAAATCAGATACGGTTGATGCCAAGTTATCGATAAATGGCATCAAAGATGACAAAGCGGATCCAGAGCCTTCCATCCAACCATCCGAAAAGGTCACTGTGGAAGACAGTGTCACGAAAAACACCCAAGATGTCAAAGAGGAGCCGGTGGAGCTGTCGACAACAAGTGTGCCTAGTCCAGTGTCCGGGAAAACCTGTGAATCATTGGCGGCAGAACAAAGAGACGAGACAAAGAAGAGCCCCTTGGAGGACTTCCAGCGGTCCATGAAGAATGACCAACAGGCCAAAATCCCCTTGAAAAAAAGAGGGATGAAGCTCAGTGAGGACTTCGACAAAGGCAATGGGGACGCCATTATAGTGCACGCTCCACCAGTCGCTCAGGTCAAGGAACATCCAAAGGTGGATGAGGTGTCCGAAGAGACGAAAAAAGACCAAAGCTCGAGTGATCATGTTAACGGCGACTCCAATCCTGCCGCAGAGAGAACGATTGGCGGTCATCACTGTGAGACCATTAAAGTGTCTGGAACACAGAAGAACCTGTCTGATTGCAAAGAGCAGAAACCTGAAATGACGCCAGGTGCAACAAAAGATACGACGCTACGGCAATCCACAAACGAGGACTCTGCTAAAGAGGGCACAAGCAATGCAGAGAAATCCAAGGAGAAGGATGTGATGGATGAAGCGAACCAGGAGAAGAAGGTTCTAGACGAGAAGGTAGAAAGAGAAAGCTCTACATCTCCAGATAAAGGGGAAGAGTTGGTCAGATGTCCGAAGTCTCCCCCATCTTTATCAGTAGAGCCACCCCTTATATCCAAGGACGTAAACAATGAAGTTGTGGAGAGATCTGACGACAAACGGCAGGGAGATGCAAACGCGTCTAACATAGACGTGAAAGCGGCAACAGTGCAGAGTCAATCCACACCAGAAGAAAGTAATAAATCATCTGCCCCTGAGTCTTTAAGCCCAGATTCAAATCATGAAGTTAATTCATCTGTTGTGTCCGATCACGTTATAACTGATGGTTCTGAAACGATGGAGCAAAAAAAGAAAGGGGTAGCAGTGGAGACAAAGAAAGAGCCAGCAGGAGTCATTCACAAAACAGCCTCTGACAGAGAGCCAACACAGAAGTCTGATGAATCTAAAGTGATCGTATCTCCATCTGTAATTAAGAAGACAAACGGACCAAAACAAAGCAGTGATATAGATAGCCTAGCCAACTCTAAAGACACACAAACATCCTCTGTCATAAAGAAGATTGATAAATCACTACTCAAGGAACATTCAGAAAGACAACACAACACTAAAGAGACGGTCGAATCCTCGGTTATTAGAAAGGCTGAAAAAAGAGATTTGTGTACACATAAAGAAACACCGGATGACAATAAAGATGCAGAGATTAGAGAGGAGCCAGCTGTGGTGTCTTGTGTAGCCTCGGAGTCCGTCCAAGCTGAAGCAACAGTTCTTGGAGAAAACGTAGAGAAAATAGCCAATTGTCAAGACGGCTCGGTAAAAGACGTCGCTAAGACGAGTGTCTCCACGCTTAAGGCATCGAAAGTTGAGTCAGAAGTGATTAAAAAGAACCTGGCCAAGCCACAGGATGATAACATTGAAGCAGACACAGCTTTAGAAATGAACATTAAAGAGACCAATGATCCATCTAGCCCCGTAGAGAAGAAATCCAACTCTGAGGAAACCAGTAAAACACCTGAGGGAGCAGCAGTGGAACAGGAGCAGCCACCTGAGGAGCAGCCTGAAAGCACGGCAAAATCATTGGCATCCGTTTCACATCCACCACAGGGGAGAGAGGCGAGCACGGGGAAAGAGACTGAGGAGGCTCCATTGAGGGACAGCCTGGTGAAGGAAAGTAGGAAGGATTCAGAGGAAGACGGACAAGAGTGTTCTAAAACCTGTGATGCAGAAGGACCCAGGGAGGCTGACGAGGACGTCAAAGCATCAACTGAAACCCAGCAGCTGGATCCCCTGAGAGCCAGCAACGTGTCCGACGTCGACAGGCCTACGGATAAGGAGAGGGGCTCTCCTGCTAAACGGAAGGAGGCGGAGGAGGTTCAGGAGGACAGAGTCCGTCGGAAAGGCAAGGCCCCCATCCACCACCGGAGAACCGAGCTCCAGAGAGAGGAGAGGCAAGGGGATTCAGAGTCTGATTCCAACACGGGGAGGTCCCTCCGGCGTTCCCCCCGCATCTCTAGACCCACTGCCAAGGCAGTGGAGATCCAGGACAGGAAGCTGGAGAAACTACAGGCCACCCCTCCAGCTGAGAAGCACGAGGCTGACAAAGAGGCGAAAGATGAGGAGGAGGAAGAAGAAGAAGAGGAGGAAGAGAAGGTGAAAGCCGTTGAGAGAAAACCAAGAGATAAAAAAGTGGACCAGGACGGCCAATCCAAACCCAAGGTAAGAAAAGTCACCATGTAAACTCTTTAGAAAGCATCCTGTATCTTGTGAGTACTGCTAAAATGTAATGTGTAATGATGATACGCTGATCATTAAATATAACTTTACATGTTCTAATACAGAGACAGACTGGAATTTACATTTTGGTAAAGTTGGGGAATAATATGTGTTAACTTTCTTATCCCATGATGCAACATTACTTGCCCAATTCAGTTAATGTTCTGCTGATTCTATGATTGTATTACTCGCACTTTTCAGGGGCGAAAGCGCCGGAAGGTCCGCTGGTCGAGCACTCGAACCCGCCGCAAAAAGAAAGGCTCCGAAGACGACGAGAACAGCGAGGAGAGCTTCAGCGACGAGGAGGAGAGCGAGGACCAAGACGACAGCGATGAGGACTACAAGGTGGAGAGAACCAGGAGGAGGAGGAACCGGAACAGAGAACGCCACAGCTCTGACTCGTCGACTTCCTCAGATGATGACCTGCCTCCCAACGATGACCCCTGCAAACACTGTGGCCTACCTAATCATCCTGAGCTGGTGGGTCTTCCCTTGGTCCTGTTAATGGGTCTTCCCTTGGTCCTGTTAATGGGTCTTCCCTTGGTCCTGTTAATGGGTCTTCCCTTGGTCCTGTTAATGGCAATTCCAATTAATCTTAGTGTGAAATAATTATGCGTGTGACAACGGGTGTGTCATAAGACATACCGTCTTTCAGATGATTTGGCTGTATTGTAACAATATTGGACCAAACATTTGCCCAAGCAGCACTGTCACTAGAAGCACAAACAATATCTTTCTCTCTTTTCTTTCTTTCCAGATCTTACTGTGCGATTCGTGCGACAGCGGCTACCACACCGCCTGCCTGAGACCTCCCCTCATGATAATCCCCGATGGAGAGTGGTTCTGCCCTCCCTGTCAACATGTACGTACCGCCCCAGACATCGGCACAGCAAGCCAAAGTGTTCAAGCGTGACTAATGCGTGTCTTGTTTAACGTCCGTCACAGAAACAGCTCTGTGACCGACTGGAGGAGCAGCTCCAGAACCTCGACGCCGCGTTGAAAAAGAGGGAGCGCGCCGAAAGGAGGTGAGGCTTACTTTCGACCTCGAGCTGTTCATTGAAACCCCCGCGCAGCGCGACGCGATCGCAATGCTGTTTATTTCAATTGAGTGTGTCCTCCTGGTTCGACCTGTCCCGCAGGAAGGAGCGGCTCGTGTACGTTGGCATCAGCCTTGAAAACATCATCACCCCCGCGGTAAGTGTGCTGTAGTTGGATGTGTGTGTGGAAACATCCCATGAAGCGCTCCACAGCCAACACCTTTACCTCTCGTAGGTGGAGGTGGACGAGGTGAAAGTGGAGAAAGTGGTGAAGGAGAAAAAAGAGCTGAAGCGAAGCAAGAGCTGGGGCCGGCGTTCCACAAGGGCCAAGAAATCCATCAGCTACAGGTACGCCCGCTGTAAGGCGCTGTAAGGCACGGTGCGGCGTTGTCGTGCCCCGGTGTTGGTTAAGTCCTTAGCGGGTGCCAATGTGTTTCTGCATAGGTTTGACGAGTTCGACGAAGCTATAGAGGAAGCCATAGAAGAGGATATTAAAGAAGCAGAGGGCGGAGGTAGGCCACTCTTGCTCTCCGTTCAACAGGGGTTCATTCTGTGTTGCTCCCCCTTGAGATACTGATCACATTGTCCTCCGCCTGGAAGCTAATGAGGAGCTGCGGCTTTCCACAGGCGCCGGCCGGGGTAAAGACATGGCCAACATCACGGGCCACAGAGGGAAGGACATATCCACCATTCTGCAAGCGGAGGAGGGCAAGGAGAACGGCTGCCCCCAGCGGCCCAGCGCCGGCCAGCGTCGGAAAAAGCGGCGGCGCCTCAACGACCTGGACAGCGACAGCACCGTGGACGAGGAGGAGAGCGAGGAGGAGTTCCGCCTCAGCGACAGGTGGGATTTAGCTGGCTAATTTAGCTTGGCGGTGTTGTGGCAGACCTGCATTTTGGTGTCTTATCCTTTCTCTTGAGCTAACCTAACCACCTACTCAGCTGTTCATGAGTCAGCTAGTTAGGTCGCGTTAAGGAGGCACTGGGTGTACCGTTTCTGCAGCGCTACTCACAAAGCTCATTTCCTGTCGCCCGTGTGGCCACAGCTCGGAGGAGGAGGAGTTTGTGGTCTCTGAGGTTGAAGCGGAGAGCGGCGCCGGCGGCTCCAGTGACGGTGACAGCAGCGCGTCCCGGCAGCGGCCGTCCCGGGCGAGGGGGCCGCCCAAGAGGCGGAGAAGCGTCCGGCGCAAGCGCAGACCCCGAGGCTACTCGGACGACGAAGAGGAGGAGACCGACGACGAAGAGGAGGAGGAGGAAATCGGTACGTCATAAATCACTGTTTTCAGGACTTAGGATGGTTAATATTTAGTGGCTTTTCAACGGGTTTGACCCATGACCCCCAAAAGGCAGTTCATTGGGTAAAACCTAATCTAATCATCCCACGACCCTTTGGTGGGCCTCAACCCACATGTTAGACAACATGGTTATGTCAGTGGTTTATGTTTCCTGTGATTTAATTCGGCCTGGAAGAGAGATTCTCCCCGACAACCCTTGTGCCACTGTAACCATGGTTGTCCTCTGTGTGGCAGTGACGGAGGGCTCCAGCGAGTTCAGCGACAGCGACCTGGACGTGAGCAGGCGGCGCTCCCGCCGGAGTCGCAGGCAGCAGGTGAACTACTGCGAGACCTCGGAGTCGGACGGCTCGCAGGCCAGCACCAACAGGGACAAGCTAAAGACCGCGCGCCGCTTGGCTAGCTCCGACAGCGAAGGTCAGCCCGCCCCCTGATGCCCCCTGATGCCCCCTGATGCCCCCTGATGTCTGTGTGTGCGAGGCGTTTGGGCGCGGCTGAGAATGGTTCATGCTTGTGGTGGTTTTTTTGTTGTTGTTGATTGTGTGCCGTCTTGTCTGGCCCTCTGATAACACCAGCTCTGGGTCTTCTCTTGTTAACCCAGCGAGTTTCTCCAGAGACTCCTCAGAGGAGCCAAGGGAACGGAGGGTGAGCAGGCGAGCCGGCTCCTCAGAGGAGGAAGACTCCCGACAACGACGCAGGAGGCTGTCACTCAAGCGGCGGCGAGCCTCCGAAGACGACGACGACGACTCGGATGACTCGGAGGAATCGGAGGAGGACCGGCCCGTCCGCAAACGTATAAACCGCATCGACTCGGACGATGACGATGACGACGAAGAGAAGGAGAAAGACGTGGACAAGAAAGGCCCAGCAGAAGAGGCGGAGGCCGGTGTACCGGCCAAGGCCACGACCCCACTAGGCTACAGCCTGGTGGAGCTGCCCCCCGCCAACGGACAGAGCTCCATGAAGAGCCTGGAGGGCCTCATCAACAGGCCCAGTGCCGGGGCCTCCGGCCTCATTACCCACCAGGAGCCCAAAAACATCAGTGCCACACCCGCTGTTGCCATAGCGCCCAACGGCCTGGTCCCCCAGGATATGGCGCCACAGGACGAGGAGGAAGATGACCTGTTGGGCGTCACAGACCTAGTGGACTACGTCTGCAATAATGAAGAACTGTAAAAAGACACCATGGTGTACGTCTCTCGTTGTGTTTACTGTATTTTATTTTTATTTCATAACGGTATTATTCCCCCACTCAATAGACGTGTCCTTTTTATATTATTATTTTCTTTAAATTTGTGTCATCCTGAAATGTATTCTCGTGTCTCTACAGCAGGGGCAGTCACATCTCGTTTTGTGTCACTTTTAGCAAAGTTGGAAGGGACAGCGATAATACTAGGTCCACTTTTGATGAAGTCAACCTGTTTATGTCACTGTAGCAATAGTTAATAACACTCAGCTGTTGATCACCCACCCCCTCCCCCCTCCCAAATTGTCACGTGTCCTAAATCTTTTTATGAACTAAAAAATTCCTGACTGACACAAAACACGGTGGGCATCAAAACATTCCGGTACAGTTTTTGGTATAGATTTTTGGAAAAAATAGGCGCTTTTCCACTGCAGTAACTTGCAGGCCATTTTAGTGGGGTCGGCACCAAGAGGCGGTTTTCCACTGCAGGAACCACCCCTGTAGGACCTCTTCCAGGGCCATTTTCGGGGGTGAACTAATAAGTACCTACTCTAGCACCACAATGGCAACAGAAAGTCTGAGCAGGCCGATTAGGGGGCCATTCCTGTAAACGTTCACACCGGTTTTAAACATTTTAACCCTTAAATCATTTTCTTTTTATATACATCTGAGCAATGAATGCTTGTAATCATACAGTTTGTTAAGCTAACCCACATTACAGGTGTGATTTTGTTTCCTGGGCTGAAATCAAATAATATAGGACTGCTTCCATTGACTAGCTCTGTTTTTATGTATCGTGCTGATATGGATATACATATTCAATTCATTATAGGAAGGCCTCAATGTGTATATATTTGTAGACGCTTGTTCCCATCAACTTCTGTATGCGCATGTATACACCTCTTGTTTTACTATTTTATGTAATGTTTCTCTGAAATGTTAGTTTAGCTTTTGTATATTGTATACATATATAATTTTAAACGTGTGTTATCATGAACGTCAGCGGTGAAACGCTAATCTCTAGAGGGATTATATAGACAGTCGTCCAGAGTATGTAGAGCTGTATAGTGGTAAACCCTCTCCACTGTCTGCTCCTTCGTTGTGAGAACTTCTAAAGCTGCATGTCATGTTGTTTATCTATTGTGATCCCAGACCCAAATATTGTATTTTTATACTCCTTTGTGTCATGGTCCTTCTTAACAGGTTCAAAATCTACTTTAAATACATAGTTTATTTTTAAATTCATTTTTCCAGCCCTCTGCCACAAGCATCACTAGTTAAAAAGGTTTCCCATTTAACAAAATGGTTTCATTTTATACCTTCCGAAAAATGTTTTTCCCCCCAGTTAGGATTGTGTGTGTATGTGTGTAAATATATGGCTAAGTGGAATCACTTGTTTTGGAGCGCTATACCAAGATGCAGTGTTGAATAGGGATACGACCGAACAAAAGCAAATTACTTCCTTTAAATGACCTCTGTTGGAACTAGTCTGTATGTGTATATCTGTCATCTTTTTCCCCTGTAATATATTTAGAGGCATTCTTTTTTTTAAATCAAGCCAAATTATATTTGGTGCATGAGTTTGGTTTTGTTTTAAGGGACCTCTTATTGGCAGCAACTTTTTGTAACAAAATCCAAAAACTGGCATGTTTGGATGTCATTTCAAATGTTTTGTCATTTTCATTGCCTGTTGCATTATTGCTGAAGGAGGTGAAGCACTAGACAGTAGTAGATATCTTAATCTGCAGCCAACTGCTTACATGGTTATGAGTTAACCCATTACGGTATATGCCAGAGAGGACTGGAAAGTTATGTAATATATACAGACGTGTGTGTGTGTGTGTGTATATATTTATATACAGAGCGGTTGAGGCTTATTATGGGGTGGTTATTAAGCCTGTTTGTAAAATATCCTTGTAAATTCGTCTTGGCTTGGCCTTCTCAAAGGTTAAACCACTCCATTCTTTGTCCAGCCAAAATGTTTTAGTACTTGCTGTGGCCAAATTATTTCCAAGGAGAACAGTTCTGTGTGCTGCTTGCAATGCACACAACCCGATATAGGCTATCATGCACAATACTTAGCTACAGTCGGTGGACACAATATAGTATACCCAATCCTAGAATTTGATAAAAAGCTGATTTCAATTTTGGCGGAGGTGAATATGTGCGAGTTTGTGCGCACCATGTAAAACTACGTTCAGAATTCTCCACACTGATGAGAATATATGAATCCAAATTCTGGGGTTATGAAATAACCCACAACACACGACCTGCATAGGAACGACTAGTTCTCACAAAGTGGAATAATATAAGTGGGAATGCTAAAGGTTTGTGTTGGTGCCAACGACTGAAGTGTTATATAGCTACTATTACCTCATATGGAACCTGGGAGAACAGTCAATAGACCCCTGTGTATAGAACCTCGTAGAACAGTCATCTGTGGTCCGTCTGTTCCTTAAACATTTTTGTTAACTATACTGTTGTTTCTTATGAATCTGATCTTGTACATTTGTTATAATAAAATGGGTTTAAACCAGATGTCATTTACATTTACATTTACAGCATTTAGCAGACGCTTTTATCCAAAGCGACTTACAATTAGTACATTTGTCAACA
>JAODLI010041591.1:0-17806 GCA_027575585.1 Percopsis omiscomaycus
CAGCAGGATAATGCTCCCTGCCACAAAGCAAAAATGGTTCAGGAATGGTTTGAGGAACACAACAATGAGTACAAGGTGTTGACTTGGCCTCCAAATTCCCCAGATCTCAATCCAATCGAGCATCTGTGGGATGTGCTGGACAAACAAGTCCTATCCATGGAGGTCCCACCTCACAACTTACAGGACTTAAAGGATCTGCTGCTAACATCTTGGTGCCAGATACTATAGCACAACTTCAGAAATCTAGAGTCCATGCCGTGTCAGGGCTGTTTTGGCGGCAAAGGGGGGGAGCTACACAATATTAGACAGGTGGTCACAATGTTATGGCTAATTGGCTGATTCCATTATGTTTGTAATTTGTTATGATTTGTAATAGGTCAGTTTCTACACTTTTGTTAAGTTAATATAAAAAGCTACCTTCCCCATAGGCATCAAAAAAAGGAATAATGCCAAATGTATGGATTTGGCTGTGTGAGTGAAAGAGTGTGTTCATGTGTAGATTTGGCTGGGTGAGTGAAAGAGTGTGTGTTCGTATTGGCTATGTGTGTAGAGTAGGACAGGTTATTCTATTGTTACTTTTTGGTAAGTAACTTTTATTTCTGGTTCTTGCTACAGTACTATTCGGATTCTCCTCATCCTCTAAATCCTTGTTATTACTTTTTTAACTTGTGAACATTCCATAAAACATTGTAGTTTTGCTATTGGAAACAAAACGTCTTTGACTTTCATTAGTGAATGAACCTGTGTCCCTTTAAGCCTATTGGGTTAGTGTACTGTATGTCTAATATTGTGAGTATTTCCCTGGTTAGAAGTCCCGGGGTGGCGTAGTCATGCTATATCCTTAAATCTTAGACCTATGCTCCTGCTCCCGCCATATGTGTACGCTGCATACTTTTTTAAACCCCGATGGTAAATTGAGTCCTAGGTGGCATGATAGTCTAGTGGTCTAGGGGTCGGACTCCCAGCCCCAGAGCTGGCCTACCTGTAAGCATTCTTGAGCAAGATGCCTAACCGCTATCTGCTCCATGTAATTGTAATAAAAGCGTCTGCTAAATTACCTAATTGTAATTGAGTCCAAATATGCGTGCACGAATTTGTGTACGCACGATGACCCAACGGCTTTGCTCACGTGAATTGAGGGTAACGGGCTGCGCCATCTTAAAAGTGAGTTCCATTGGCACATGCGCAGTACCACCAGAAGAGTACTTTACAACCTGCAACACTGGAGTCCGCAATAGCAAGCCTCATTCATGCACGCCGTATCATAAAATATAATCAGATTTTTTGTTTTGTTTAGGTACTATAATTTTATAATTATAGGTTGTTGTTTTTTTCATGTTTAGCATTAAGATTATAACATCATTGATTCTGTGCTCGCTCCAACCCCAGCTGTTGCTCAGGCACAGGCATACGACGCCATGATTTTGTGATTTAAGATACTGACACTGCATTGTTCTGTTTAGCCATAGGCCATTCTGTTTTATTATTATATTGCTTTTGTTATTATGAATGTTTGCGCGGATAATAATGTCCTTTATAGTGGTACACAGAAACCGCAATAAGTGCTACATGGTATGCTTTTAACTCCAGATTACTTACTTTTCACCTCTTTGTCAGCAAATATAAGATTACAATTCTTTAGTAATGCTTAAAGTGACATGAATCGTGAAGTACCATCTTAAAGCTAATTTAAGACAAGAAAAGAAGGTTTGCAAAAAGAGATTGAAATAGTGCTGGGGAAAAAAGAAGGATTTCATTTTTTTGAATGAATCTGGAGTTGGATGGATACTGAGTCTACAGTGGTACATACTGTTTCCTCCCCCCCATTCAGCGCTACAGCAGTTACAGTGAGTTTGTTGCAATGTGAATCCAATTGGTTAGAGATACACAACTACATGTAGCTACCAAAGCAAATTAGCATAGCTGGTTGAGAGCCAATAAACAATTTTTTTGTATTGCTAATGTACTGTACCTAAACATTACTAATTGACGTTTGGATGTGATCCGATGCAGATAAAAATTGTGTAGTGACCTACTTTCATTTTACACTGTCCGACTCAACAACAGGCTGACTCTTCCTACTAAAACGCAACTTGATGTCCCAGGGGTATTGAATGCTTTAGAACGAACTGCTTGTGGCAGGACCCAGAAGTTATGGGGTTCAGACAGCTCGAAAGACGATAAAACTCTAAAAAGTTGGATACATTTAGAGGTACTGAGTCAAAATTAACAAATCAACAAAATGATTAGGACTGCCCGCCACAACTGTATATTAAAACAATTTCTTGCTCACATGTGACACATATTGCATGCAAAAGTTTGAGTTCTTGACTAGGTCGACATATGGTTTTGTATAATGAATAATTAGCTTCCCCTCCCCTGCTGTGCCAAATGTAGGCTAAATCTCTCCAATTACTTTTTGTTAATCTGGTTGCACAAACAGGAAGTTCCCTGCAATTGATTGTCCTTTAGGCACAAAGCTGGCTCAGTAGGGTCCAGTAGTGTTAGACAGACCATCAGCGCTGGGAAACAACACTGTTCCCCAAAGTTATTACTGCTCCCATTAGCAGTGTTCTTGCTCTGGAGCTGCTAAGGTGCTGCCTACAGGAACTCAGTAACAAGCTGAAGGACACTTTCAATCCCAGCTCTCCTGCCGAGTGGCATATGGATAATTCTGCCATGAAAAACCCAAGGGGTACTGTGGGCCAGGCTGGCTTCATTAGTAGGTCTAAACTTTGAGATGTATTGCTGCCTCCCTCTCTGCCCTCGGGTCTGTTATGGCTAAAAGGAAGTTGGAAAAAGACTTGTCAAATACAAGTGTGCTAAACAGGAACAGCTTGGTTATGGCCAAGATGCAGACAGAAATCCCACAGGCAGAGTAAAGTTCGTGAAAAACTCAAACAAGTTCCTTTCCTCTAACAAAAACATCTCAGTGGTGTCTTATTTTTTATGATAAGTAAATAACCCGTTATTGAGGAAACCATAATCTTGCTGACCCTAGTAGTAGGACTTGCTGACCCAGGTTTGAACTTGCTAGTAAAAGTTGCGATAAATGTACACTCAATTGTGTTATAGTGGCCACAGAAAACCACATTTCTGCCCCAGCTCTCTGTTTATGTTTGAAATATATGCATGGGGCTGTAGGGGAGGGGTAGATGACTATGTGAGTCTAGGAGAGCTGTAAGGGCAGGAGCAGAGAGTAATGCAAGCCACTAAGCCTTCAGGTGTGGGAGGGGCATGTGCTCTAAATTTCAAACCAAAGCAACCACTAGGGTAATGTCAGACACACATTAAGCCGTGTCCCTTTAAATCCTGAACAAATAGTACTAACTTATAAATTATAGGTAACATTTATGGGTTGTCTCTAATTTTAGCATATTGATTTCTTCTGATCACAGTTGCACAAACAGGATTAGTGGTAACTGGATGCAAAGACTAATGTACTCAGCTTGGATAACATCAGACCATGAAGAAGAAAAAAATTCCATCTTTGTAACCTATTCCAAAAGACTTGACTTTTGCTTTGAAAAAGGGGGAAGTATTACATGTCATGAAACTAACTCAAAAAAGCTGTGGAATTTGTCAACACTGCTACATTGATGTCTGACAGAGGAAGACTGGCCTAAATCAGTTCTTTGGAGTCTGAATTCATTACAATCCCATAAACACAATCCCATTTCACCACCAAGGCTGCTATCTCATCACATATTACCCTATGACATAATCGCTTTATATTTCTCTTTGATTATTTGCGCAAATACAGCTGGTAGATTTTTCTTCATCTTGCCACTTCGCAATGATTCTGCACTCAGTTGGATCAATTTAAGCAGAAAAAGAAATAAGATGTGATTCTTGAGAGGATTCTGTCTTGCCCAGGTGTCACACCTTTGTCTCTTTAATTTGTTCCTCATACTCACTGTTCTGTATCAAGCTGTTTCATGTCTGCCCCTCTGCTGGCCAGAAGCCCAATGAGGACCAGATGTGTTCCAGATGAGGCCCGTGTCTGAGGCAAAGCTCTGAGCGGAACTGTATGCTCCATCCCCCTAGTTCTTCATCTCATTGATCTGTGACAGGGCCTGGTTTCACTGTAGAAGAGAAACAGTACTGATGCATATAGAAACAAGACAATTTCCACAAATGGCACTGCAGGAGTGTCATTATGTGGTACACACTTTAAGGGATATTCCTATTTTTTTTGCCCAAAATGCATTGGGAAATAATGATGCAACGTTATCAAAACATTATTGTTTTGTGTACATGACCTCCCCACACCTGAGGGCTGAATGGTTGGCTCTCCTCTCTACTCATCCCCCTACATTGCTTACAGGCTCACACCGTTTTCTACATCTCCCCTCCCCACACAGTTGGTCTCAAACATAATTGAGCTGACATGGAAATTAGTCCTGGGGACACTATAACGCAATCGGTGAGGTCTACATTTACATTTACAGCATTTAGCAGATGCTTTTATCCAAAGCGACTTACAATTAGTACAGTTGTCAACAGTTGAACTGGTTAACCACCAGTTTTTGCAAGCAAATTACATTCTCCTGGAATAAGCGCAGCATCATGTAACAAGGATACTTCACTTATGCCTTTTTTAAATATTACTTGAAAGCTCCTCAAGACAGTCAATAATTGCAAATAATCGAAAGTTATCATTCACTCTTCAGAGTAGAAAGGAGGAAAATGTATTTTATTTTATTATTTTTTTAAAGGAAAGAAAGGAGGATAGAACAAGGATTGTTACAGTGTTTGTGGGATTGATGCTATGAGGTAGAAAGATCGGTGGCCGAGGTACCAAGATGGATTTTGAAGAGGTGGGTTTTAAGTCTCTTGCGGAAGATCGGTAGTGACTCTGCTGTTCTGACCGCTGCAGGAAGCTCATTCCACCATTGCGGCGAGAGAACAGAGAAGAGTCTGGACTGGGCTGTGCAGCTCATAGCGCAAGCATGGCAGCCGAGGTGGTAGATCGAAGTGCTCTAGCTGGTGCTCGGAATCTTACCATTGATTGGAGGTAGAGCGGGGCAGTTCCTTTTGCTGCCTTATAGGCCAGCAAATCCTGTGCAACATGAACTGAAAAAAAAGTAGCATCTTTTCTCTGTTCTCACCACTCACCAAGACGGCAGATGCCATCTCCAAGAGCATCAGAAATGTCCTCTACTGGTCAGCATCCGGTTCATCCAGTAGAGAGGAAACGAAGGCGGACATCTCTTCTCAACCACATCCAGAATGTGCATGTCCATGAAAAACGACTCTTCCACTCAGTGACTCCACCCCCCTTCCACTGACAAAAATTGTATGACAGGCCACTAATGACAAAAAATAAGAAGGTCTGGTGCTTTGGATGGTCCGAAGGGCATGACGAGGTACTCGTAGTGGCTGGACGTGGCAGGTTTCCACTCGGATACGGATTAGGTTATAGGCGTACCGGAGGTCTTGGTGAAGAACTGGGCACCGATGGCCGACAGAACCAGGGGAATCAGGTAGAGGAATTTGATCGTTGCGGCGTTCAACCCCCGGTAGTCGATACATGGCCGCAGTCCTCCGTCCTTCTTCCCCACAAAAAAGAATCCAGCCTGGGCAGGAGATGTCGACGGGCGGATGAATCCCCGCCGCAGGTTATCAGCGACCTACTCCTCCATGGACGTCGTCTCGGCCATTGAGAGGGTATACCCGGTTCCGGGGGTGGGCAGCCCTGGACAGCAGGTCGATGGCGCAATCCCAGGGCCGGTGAGGAGGGAGGCACTCGTCTTGGTTCTGGGAGAACACCTCTGCCAGGTCCTTGTACTCCGCCGGGACGTTGTTCGGGAGAGGAACCACAGGAACTTCTGCCACCAGGATCCCGCCTTGGACAAGCTTGCAGGTCCAGATATCCATCGTTGAATCCTCCGTCGACTCCACGAGATGGCAGGGTTGAGACGTTGGAGCCACGGGAGGCCCAGTACGATGTGGTGGAGGGGCGATGACATCACAAAGAACTCCAGCCTCTCTCTGTGGCGGCCGTCCATGGTGACGGTGATGGGGGTGCGCGATGGGTGACGCTCCCAGTGCCGAGCGGCTCTCCAGCCAGCGATGTCAACGGTTTGGGAGACTCCAGGCGACGCAGCAGCAGACCCAGGGAACTGGCGATTCATGAAGCTGCCCGCAGCACCGGAGTCGATCAGTGCATGTTGAGACACAGGAAGGGAAGCTACCTGAGAGTCTAACCTTTCGGCTGAACAATTGGGCAATAGGTGGTGTGTGTGGTGTACGAGACCTGCCCGGTGTGACAGTGGGACTCACCTCCTGCTGTGCCTCATCCCGCCGCTGTCGGCACTGGGCCCGGGTGTGGCCAGGCTGACCGCAGGAGAGACACAGGCCCAACCGGCTCCGGCGCACCCTGTCCTCCGTGGACAGCCTTGATGATCCCAGCTCCATGGGTTCAGCGTTGTGGGTGGTGGCAGCTGCGGGCAGTAGCCCGGCCAGGCGATCCTGGTCGTGGACGTGACCGTCGATGGCGAGAGCCCGGTCCATCATGGCCTCCAGTGACAGGACTCCCCGGAGGCAGGCCAGCTTCAACTGCACCTCCCTCTGCAGCCCAACCACTGGTAACTGGGAATTATCCCACTGCAGCTCGTATACTCCACGGTGGACCACTCCCGGGCTTGGCCAGTAAGCAGCGTCAGCATCGTCTGGACCTTCTGCACATCGTCCACCTGCATGGAGTCCAGCAGGAGGTCGACTTGCATCAGGAAGCCGTCTAGCTGCCTGGGCGTGTCATCGAATTTCTCCGGCATGGCCGCACATACAACACTCACCACTCCGAGTGCCGGTACCGGATACGGAAGTGGAGGTGGGGGTTCGACGGCGCCCATACCAGGCCCTTGGGCAACCGCCGCAGATATGCGCTCCAGCGCCACGCTCATGCCGGCCAGCTGTCGCTCCAGCAGATGCAGACAATCCTCCACCGTGGTGACCGGTGGAGTCGGGAGAGCGGCGGCACAGAGAGCGGGGTTCTCTGCTGCACTCATTGCAATATGCGGTTGGTTATTCTGTCATGGCACGAGTAGGTTAAGTGCAAGTGCAGAGAATAAAGTTCTCGAAGAGATGTGAACACAGTCCAAAAAACGCTCCTAGCGTAGTTTAAACCTTAATGCGGGCAAATGAAAACACACAGTGTGCTGTAGTGAGCAAAAAAGTATAACTGACAACTCCTCATCACACACTCCCTGGCTATATAGGCTGGGAGAGCGCGGTGATGTGGAACAGGTGCGTGTAATTTGGGGTGCGTTGGACGGCCGCCGGGCAGTGGTTCAGAACACCGGCGAGCTAGAGCGACAGGGTGGGGGCGCTCCCATGGTTACATCTATGAATAGATAGCCTAACTTTATTTGACTAGGTAATGCTAGTCAGAGAGAAAAAATTACCGTCAGTCTGTTGTAGACTGCAAGGAAAGAGGTTCTATGTCGCTATCCTCTGGCTCATAATTTGATTCTGGCTCTGGTGGCTTGAATATGTATGGCTGTACCATATTAATACAGCTGCTAGACAGGTGATCCATTTTTCACCACCTTTCCCGCGATTGGGCGTGGTTTCAGCGCCTTCAGCGGACATGCCACCAGCATTTGAGAGCAGAGAATTAAAAATGATTCATTAAAATTTGGCTGGGTGGTTAATAATACCTTTTACTGTGGTGTGACAACCTCCATATTTATTTCTGCTTTACACAATCTTTAAGAACAGTTGGTGAATGAGGCCAACAAGAACGTTCCCATCAACCCCTCCCTCACCTGAAAACTCAGCGAGCGACTGTGGTGCTCCAGATCGCGTGCATTTATTCTCCTGATATTCGCAAGCCTCGTAACTCCACATTGTGTATTGTAACGTGTAGAGTGTTTGATTACACTCATCATTTTGAGAGTAATCAAACACTCAAAATAGTGGGGGCAGCTTGTGTCCCTGGAATTCAGCCAGAGCAAGTTGTAAGGTTCGATACACCCCAGAGTACCCCAGGAAGTTTTTTCTCTCCTTTTTTTCTTTGAGTGCTGTTTGTAAAACCATACAGATGGGTTTGTTAATATTTTCCTTGGGTGCAGGTAGGAAGTTGCAAAGTGTTTTAAAGTTCCTTTCTAGGCCATTTTAGTCAGACACCCACAGGTTCATGTATTAAGATTTCCTTTGAAAATACATTGAAATAAAATGCCTAATCATTTTCTCTTACTGGATAAGTTTAATTGATACATTGTCCCCAGTCTCTGTGGCTAGATTGGTTGGGACATTAAAATTAAAGGTACACTCCTCAGTTTGTGTCTGGAATCGTACCCTTGTGGTTGAAACTAGTGCTAAAATACATTTGTTTTAGTAGCGCTGGTTGGGAGGAAGTGTGTTATTCTAGGGGGCATGTACATTTAAATGGGTAGTGTGTATTTATTGTCTAGAGGGGCAGAGTGAGAGAAGACAAGTTCATGTAACACATGTTGCATGGCCACAGCCACTGACAACTTTGAGTTTTTTGCAATGTAAATCAAATTGCTTAGAAAAACACAACTACATGTAGCTACTAAAGCAAATTAGCATAGCTGGTTGAGATCCAATAAACTCTTGTTTTGTATCTACCTAATCTACCTAAATTCATGCATGCTTAGTCCAATTGTGTTCCTTGGATTTAAAACACTAATTCTGCTCAGATATTATATACACTATATATGGAAATTCCTTGCCCAAAACAAAAGTTTTAGAAAGTTAAAACGTTAAAACGTACTACATTACTTTAAGACACATTTGACGGACCTCTTTTGAGCCCTACATTTTTTTCTAAATGCTTTTTGGCAAATTGTCCTTGTCCAATTGAGAGTTAAAGTTATGAGGCGTCATACAGTTCCTGTCTTAAACGTGGGCTTGTGAAGCTATTTAAGACTGCAACTGGGCTATATAAATATATATAGTCAACTATATAAATAACTTAATTTGGCTTGATGCTGAATGAGTTGGCAGCCAAGCATGACCCAAGTGTATGATTTGTGATGACCAATTAGAGCAAAGGTTTGGTGTTCCAATATTTGAATAAAGAGACCCAGTCACTGGTGTGGCTTCTGGGCATGAGACAATGGGTTGCTGGCATAATAAAAAAGTATAGACCACAAATTATTTAATTTAAAAGAAGGTAACATCAAGTATTATGGCAAAAAGCCATTTTACGGGATATAGAGCATTGTAGCAGGACATCATGCACCTATTTTTATTTCTTCAAGAGGCTCCTGGAACAGTATTACAATAATTAAAACAGGTTTAAAGACTATAGGTTTAAAACTCAGAGCTGTTTCTGACTTATTGTAAGAGAGAGAGGGAGAGAGAGAGAGAGAGAGAGAGAGCATTCATGCATTCTTATTTCAACTCATTACCTTTGCCATCCTAGTTTAGTTCTCTTTTGTGCGCAGATTATTACAGCCCCACAAAGCATCAAGAAAATAAACACAATTATCCATTGTCATCGCTAAACTAGACTGGAGGCTGACAATCGCGTTATCAGTGGTTTGTCGGCCATCCAAATGACAAATGCTGTTTGAATCTTCCACTATGAGTGAAGGCAGATCCAAACTTGTTGCACAAATCGAACAAGTAGGCGTAGTTGTGATTCATTGGAACTGGATCCAGGTTTAAGACATGCACCACGACTCAAAAAACAATGTTTTTTTAACACATCATTTCTTCTTCTTTTTCTTCATACTATTTGTAGCAGCACTATATAAAACCTTTACAATGCTCTTTCTCTCATTTAATACATGAATGCATGTCTCTTCTGTCCACAGTAGGCCTATGTATAAGCCTTGTTGGTCTTGCATGCATAGGGCCAATGAAACCATTCTCTGGCTTTGCAATGTTGTGTTTGGCACCAGATGCACAGAGCCAAAGAAATATAATCCTTCGCTGTTCCTATATTTGACCAGAGAAACTAAAAAACTACCTATTCCCTTCAGAGCAGATTTTTAGAGAGAGGGCTGCACTATTGTATTAACAGCTTGCATGAGCTCCATTTGAGACAATAATCCAATAACTACAGGCACAGCGACAGCCACAGCTACATACCTTGTTGACAGCACGTCAAAGGGGGTCAGATGTCTCGGTAAGCATCTCTTAAATCATATTAGCTCAATCCAGTAAGGTTATCAATGGTGTCTCTGATATCAAAGCTTGTTTATGAACACCCCCATGCCACCCAGGTGGGAGAGAGGTGAAACGTTAATGATAATTAATACCTGTCACAGGTCATAGAGTGGATGCAGTGCGATTTCAGCTGACACAAAAATTGTTGTAAAGTGCGGTGTAATTTCAGATGCTGGGCGTATTCATGTGCAGGTCTCCTCTTGTAGCGCTTGACGGATGAGATTAAAAGTAAAGTCAAGGCTAGAGAGGGATAGTATGCCATTGTTAAACCCATATGTAGTGCCAAGGATGAGGAGGTTCTAGCCAGATACAGAACAATAGACACTGACACTTACTAGGATTTCAGGAGAGAGCCTTCAGAAAACACCCACCCTATTGTTCACGAGCGAGGAAATTCATTTTTAAAGGGACACTGCTTGATTTGTGTCTGAAATCACCCTTACGCTTTAAAACAGCGTTACAAAAACGTTGTCTTAGTTTGAAAGCGCATGCCACTCACGCAGCTGATTGGCTTACATTCTATGTGTCATTCTCTACCCCTCACCCATTAAAGTCAATGTACCATTAAAGTCAGATTTGTGAATTACATTTATCTATTTTCATCCAACAGATAGAACAGCTAACAAGTTAATCTGAGTGTCCCTCGGTAGAACTGGGTGCAACAGTAGGTGTGTCTTGCACAATTAACGAAATAGAAATTCCAGCCTGAATGCCGTCATGGACCCTGATTAGTCCAATATGCCCACTTGCTGCTCGTGAGAAGGCCACATGAAGTTCCCACGTTTGATTTATGCGGGAACAGCTGCCGAGATGGCGTGTAGGCCATGCGACCCTCACGAACATAAGAACATAGCACATAGCACAAAGGTTGGTGTGCATTCTGGCTCTGTTACACAATCCCGCCCTCCTAAACCACCTCAGATAGTTTGATCCATGAACTTGATTAGGTTCACATTAAGGGGAATTATGCAGGGCGCCGTGAGCCCTACCTTTTTGGAGAATCTCCAATCATGGTGCTGATAACTGCTGAGTCCTTGGTTCCAGGTTCCATGCTGGCTAATATCGCTGACTAGCGTGACATTTTGATCAACGGGCCAAAGGATCTGATGGCATACCTTTACATACTGTAACTGTGGCAGAAATCCTTCGAAAGTGACGGCTGTGGCTGATGTAACCTTGATGTAAACCCCTGACAATCTCAGACATGTAGATCATGCGGGACATATTAAAAGTTCAAGAGAGAAAATCAAATTACAGAATGTATCAAGTAATGTATCAAAGTATCATGTTTTATTTAGTACTATCTTCGAAGGATAATTCACATTTGTTTGCAACACAGCATTGCTATTTAAAATAAAATGAATGAATACAGCTTAGATAAAACAGATAAATTCTATGATCTCATAAACACGTCATGTCATTCATCGCAACAAGTGTGGTAAAAGAACGAGTTTTACAGATTAATTTAGATGGGAAAGGCAAGGCAAGGCAACTTTATTTATAGAGAGCAATTTAGAGACATGCAATTCAATGCACTTTACATAAAAATAAAATTAACAAATGTAAGAAATTCAGACACAATTGCAAATCAATGTGCTTTACATTAAACAATTAAGAAACTTAGGAAATATAATTAAAAATACAAAATAATAAAAAGACAAAGCAATGCAGTAAAGAGGTAATACAAAGAATACAATGAATTACTAAACAAGAAGGTTCTGGAAGTTTGTTCTAGGTGTCCGGTGTAGGAAGCATATAGTCTCTGTTCATAGGCATTACTAAAGAAGAAGGTTTTAAGTGTGGATTTAAAAGTTGTCACATTCTGGGAAGTCTATTCCCGATGTAAGAAGCATAATGACTAAATGATGCTTCCCCTTGTTTAGTTTTAGCTTTATAGACAGTAAGAGGGTTTGTAGGGCGGGATCAGCTCAAAAAGTTATTTAGTCCCTAAGCCATTAAGTGTTTTATAGACTAAAAGAAGAATTTAAAATTCCACTCTCTGGCACAGAGGTAACCAGTGTAGAGATCTGAGAACTGGCATAATGTGGTAATATAATTTTGTTTTAGTGAGTAAACTAGCAGCTTAATTTTGAACGCACTGAATATCATAGCCCAATCAGCGGCAACTGTTTTGTGGAGTACCGCCCCTTTCAGGCGATTTCAGTCTGGCTGAAAATCGCCACGATCGCTCTGATAGACTTTCATGTTAAGGGATTCTTTTTAGAACTGAAGGCAGTGAAATGCAATCTATGTCAGAGACTGTGTGTGCAGACCCACACACACAGCCTGTGGTGGTGTAGGGATCGCTGGCAGTGACATGCGGTGAGGTCTCTAGGCAACAAAATACTCGAAAAGTCTGATAGTCACTAGGTTCTGAACTTTCTCTTTAACCTTACCTATGAATGGTAAGTTTGTGTAACGTCCAGGGATGGTGCCCCTCCCCTCCTGTGGAACTTTGCCGGTGTACCGCGCACTGTCTCCTATCTCCTCATCACCAATCTGTGCACCTGTTTGACTAGGGGGGGTATTTAGGTTGGGAACTATGGATGCTCGGGGTCGGATATTGTTTGCGCTTAGCGCTCCGTCACGTTGTTCATTCGTGAGAAGGCTCTGGGTCTCGTTCGTCTGCTTTCACGTGCCTCCAGTGTCTCATTCAGTCAGCCTTTGCAGACTTTATATGTATACTGTACGAAGATACCTTTGTGTATGTGCGCAGATATTAAGTATAGTCAACATTTAATCGACTATACTTTGTAGTGTAGTCAAGATTGTAGTGAAGACCCTTGGTGTTAAAAGGCTTGTTTAATGTTTACACTTATATTACATGCTGCTTGGACAACAAATAAAATAAAATGTTTTAAATCCCAAATCCTTAAAGGTACACACCTCCATTAAATTATAGTGCCCCCCCTGAACCCCAAATCTCTGCCCCAGCTGACTATTTTGAAACACAGCTATCCATCACAGTCTGAGCAACTGTAGAGGGAGGAGATAATGAAGGGGTGTGATCCTAGGAGTGCAGTATGGGGAGTAGAGTGGTACGCAGGCCACTCAGCACTGTGTGAGGCCACTCAGGTGTGTGAGGTTTTTCAACAATAACAACATTTTGTTGTTTGTGGTTGCCAATTCCGGACACAAATCGAGGAGTGTCCCTTTAAACAGTAACTCTACTGGTCACTATAACTTTAACCATTGTCCCACAAGCAACAGTAATACATGAATTAAAGGTTTTTGACAGACTTGGATATGGACAGGAAACAAGGGGTCATTACTGTCCTCATTACTTCTCTTGACCTCTTCACCTTGTCCCTAAACTCCAAGGCGATCACTCAGGCCTCGCTGACAGCACCTATTCACCGTGCAGGGCTGTTGAGGCTGGGTGGCAACGTAGAGGAAGTGAACATCCTGATAGGACCCCCCACTCTGACACAAGTAGGATTTATAGTGGGCTGTGTTGTCGGGACACGTGGCAATTCTCGTTTGGTCTGAAGTTGGGTAGACGTGTTCTTGCACAACACCAGCTCTATTTAGATATTCTTTCTTTCATTTTTCCCTTTGTGAGGTTTCAAAAGTGAGAATGTTTACTGACGAGCAGATGGAATGCTGAAGAATAGGACTGGAAGGATAAGACTGTGTTGACACTAATTGGAGAGAGAAAACCGGGAGCTAAAAAAGACGAGACTTAACCAGGCCGCGAGTTCAAAAGTAATAGCGTGACAGCAGACGAAAAGGGAACAGGACAACTTGAAAGAAGCTCTCAGTGCACTCACATATCTGGGTCTAAATAAAGATATTCAGTGATGAACAGGAGATTTAAACAGCAGTGGCATACGCCTTAAGAGGTTACAAATTCCTCTCTGGTCCACCATCATTGCTTTTAAAACCTGGAGCTATATATATATTTTTTTACTTTATCATGTGAACAAGGAAAAAGTGACAGTCAGAAGTATGCTTTTTGTTTTTCTATTCTATCTATGTATGGTGATAGGCAGAATGGTGTCTACTGGAACGACCATTGAGCTCAAGTTTTGACCCTTGCTGATTTCACTGCCTTTGTAAACATCCCAAATTCTGTTAAAAACACATTTGGTGTAGGAAGTAACAGATAGAACCCCATGTGTTTTTCTACTTATAAGATAGAGGATAGAGATAGAAATGCTTGTGCAGGCTGATAACATCTCTCTGATTATGAGGATGATATATATCCAACTGATCAACTAAACAACAAACAATTCCAACCAGTTTTCTCTGAAGAGTCATTTAGTGATGGCTGGTCATGATCACATTTTGCAATTGAAGGTAGACTCCTCACTCACGTTGTAGCATTCCCAGAAACTGTTAAGTTTGAAACACAGCTGTGCATGACCGTGCACGTAACTGTAGGGGGAGGATTAGGGAACGTTGTGTGAGTTGAGTGCTTTAGAAGGAGGAGTAGAGAAGAGTGTGAGCTATTCAGAACGCAGTTGTGGGAGGGGCAACACTGGTTTCAACCACACTAGGAATTCCAGACACAAATATACAAGAACATTTTTTATATTTATTGTATATTTATTGTGTTATATCCAGACACAAATATTTAAGAACATTTTTTTACTTTTAGATATAGTGCACTCCTCCGGAGGTAGGGTTGTCTCAGGATGTGGTTTTCTCAGGTAATGTTGTATACGTGAGGTATCAATGCAACAACAGTATCAATTAGGAAGTGAAATTAAACACATGAACTCATTGGTACATTTTTCCCCCTGCAAAAGCATATTCAACAAAAACACCTTTGTCCTTCAGACATTTGAGCCGACGCAATTTGGAACCTCACTAGTATTTCCCAGTCCAGATGAGGTATATTCTATGTACTTCCTCTCTATACGGCTGTGTCTTTTGAAAAAAGACAAGCCCTCTGAGTGATTTACTTCTCAGCCACCCTCCCCAGCAAGTAACCGATGAGGCCTGAAGCACTTCAGCTGAAGACAATGTGACATGGACAAGTCACAGACTTACTGTTTCTTTTCATTGTGCAGACTTGACTATGTTACAGAAAAAATGTACCTTTTGACTGACGTCTCTCCCCATCTGTGAAACATATTGTATCGTTTTGCGGCTGTCAAGTAAGATTGCTAGCGATAGCTTCTCATTCCTAATGGAACAGTAAAGTTTTTTTTTGCACATATAGTTGCATTAAACCCATAATGGGTTTTAAACCCCATTAGATAGATTATCACAGGCAGAAACAACTTGTCAGTCTTTTATTGTTGCGACAATCAAAGAGAGTGGAAGGGGATTTTTCTAAATGCAGACTCCCCAGACAATAAAATGTGCGTATTTCTCATTTGTGCAAAAGAGTGCAGGCATTATTACAGATTGCTGTAATCCCACAAAGCTGCCAATCATGATATGGCTGTTAATGGTCATTGTACTTTGTGCCTCCAGGACAGCAAATCATTTGTAATTTATACAGTATGTACAGTGTGTGTGTATATATATATATATAACTATACAGTATATAACTATGTGATAGATAGATAGATAAAAAAATTAGATAGATAGATAGATAGATAGATAGATAGATAGATAGATAGATAGATAGATAGATAGATAGATAGATAGATAGATAGTTTCCAAACACTGATAGGTTTATCAGCTGAAGAAAACGGATGTAAACCACAGCTGAAGTAACCAAGCATATGTCCTCTGGCAGTAGATGCAAAGAAGAAAGCTGGTGTTTGAAGGACCTTTCAGCGCTTTCTAATTCGCTGCAGATTTCGAGAGCGCCTATACACTAGCCTCGTGATACCTTCCTGATCTTGCGAGCTCTAGTTTGATTTCACCGCAAGTATCAGTCTGGAACCCCTCAATTCAAAAGCATTTGTCACCAGCCTGGAAGACAAATCAGCTAACAGTTTCTTAGTTTCCTAAGATGATGACATCATCGTGCATCCTCCGATTACCATTCCCACCATTATAAGCTATTTACAATGACTTTGAAGGTTGGCAATCTCCAGTTTTATCAAAAATGCAGTGTTTAACTTCATTTAGAAGAACAGACAACAGCATTGAAGGCTTTTCTCTGTGGAGAAGATGTTTTTGCTGTGCTACCGACTGGTTATGGCAAGGGTTTGATCTATCAGTTAGTGCCATTAATAACAAAGAAGATGGGTCTGACAGAGAATCCCTTTGTTATTGTCGTGTCGCCAGTTAATAATAAACAACATAAGATCTCAAACAAGGATTAGAATTATAATTCTTTATAGTTTTGATAATTTAAATATAGAAATTAAATTAACAGTACATTTGATATTCTATTTTAATTGTATAAGGACTATATAACAACTTTTTGAGCCTCTGTGGCATTTAAAAAACAACTATCTAGGCATTCTCTGAGATTTCTATTTGTCATGCTAAGTATAGGCTTTGTGTACCCTTTACACGAAGATGTGTCTTACAAAGACAGCAAGTGTCATCAACAGACATCAACTCTGTTGATGAAATGTTGTTGCTTACTGTTTACATTACTCCACCTGTTTCCATCGGCGCTCTAGCTGACATTACACGTTCTGATTGGTTGAGATTAAGGTACTGGTAATTCCAAAAATTTAACGCTACTCAACACTAACCAGTGTTATCTTTTTCAACACTAGTGTTGGGAGTTGGTATGGTGTTGTTTTGTAAGTATGACAGATTTTTTTACTATATAGTATTGTAAATATATTAGGTATTCAATAGAAATCCCTATTAAAAATAATCTTGTTTGCATTACACCATGTTTTTATTTCTGTGCACTACAACTAACACAAGGGCCTATTTCAGAATCAAATTAGATGATATACCATAGGCAGAGCGAAGACAGCGAAGACAGCGATCTTTGAAAAGTTAATCGGATGCTGCCACGGACGTTAGATCCTTGCAAGGGATGGCTTAACAATTATGTAGAAACCTGTGTTCTTACTATCGCCGATGCAGAGGAGGATGGGCTAACTTGTTTCCGCTTAATCCGGGAATGTAGCAGATGCTGGATCCTTTAGGTCAGGAATAGAGCATATAATGTAACAGAAGTTTTTTTCAAAGAGAACATGCATCTTTTTCTCATTCAAGACAATGCATGAGATTAACTTTTTTTTAAGTTATTTTTTTTTAAATGGCAATGAATACAAATTATGAAGGATCTGTTGCGAGCAAACCTAATGTCACTTATAATATCCCCTAATAATATCCCACTGGTGCCAATTAGCTGCTTGAGCAGAACTTATTTTCACAGTTTTCTTCTGGCCTCTTGAGGTTGTGGGGAGAAGATAAAGCAGCAAGAGAATTGTCATCCTATAAACAAATAGTATTACTTTAAGTTCACCAACAGTAAAAAAAATATTCTTTTCTGAAGTCTCCACACACAATTTGTGGAGGCTAAATTTCTCCATTACTTAGAGGATTAAAATAAAATGTCAATATTTAAAAATATGGCAAAGACACTTACTGCTTTAAAAAAATATTTGCAGTAATTTTAGAAATATAAAAAAACTACTTACTTTCTTGAAGAAATCTGTCAAATTGAAAGTTATCATCAGACCCTGGAATTTTCACATTTTTGTTCACCCTAGAACAGTGGTTCTTAACCTGGGTTCGATCGAACCCCAGGGGTTCGGTGAGTCAGTCTTAGGGGTTCGGCGGAGGA
>JAODLI010041601.1:0-17800 GCA_027575585.1 Percopsis omiscomaycus
TGATAACATGCAGTATTCTTCAGAGGTACATCTACTAAGAGAAAACAGCGCGCGCCCCCCCCCCCCTCCCCAAAATGCATATTTAATGGCATGTAAACTTTAAAATATTCTGTTGTCAGCTTTCTTTCTTTCTTTTCATTGAAGTCCTAACATGTTTTTCCTCATGTCTTCCACGCCACACAGCCCATTCCTCCCCTACCTGTGAAAATCGAGAGCAAGCCTCCTCCGCCGCCTCCCAAAACGCGAAAGTCGATGTTACCCCAGTAGCCCCCAGTAAGGAGGCGACCCACACTCCGGCGCCCACCAACGCTCATGCGGCTGTCTCAAAGACAGAATGTGCTGAAAAAGCAGAGTTAGATTTGTGTCACTGTAGCCCACAATAATGCATTTGATAAAGGGCCACTTACGTTGAATGTGTGCTAGATTTACAGATGGAAGGGATCTGATGCAAGATACATACTTTTGTTTTCAGAGGCCTTCCTTTTTGTTTGTAAATCCCGTACAGGCTTAGGGGATATTGTTATAGCAAGGGAATCACAGGGGGAGACATAGTTTATAAAGGTACATCAAGTCACAGAAGCCTTGTATTCAGAGGTTCTATAGTTCTATTTCTGTTTATATGTATTTTTGATAAGGCAACAAAAGAATGATTCCATGCTTTATGTTCTATGCAGAGAATTCAAAATAATGTATAGTGAAATAGCATATTTTTCTATGTCAACTTATGAGAAAGGGAACGAACAAAGCTGTATTTAGATTTTATTTTACATTGTTTGACACTGGATAATGCATTGTCACTGGCATTCCTTAATAATTCAACAGGAAATATATGCATGAGGTACCAATAAGGTAGTAAGGTGTTATCCACCCTTTAATAACATTGAATAAGGGCAGGGAAATTAATTATAGAATATATTGTTATTTTATGGTGTAGTTTTCTTATGATAGTGACTGAATATTAGTATCCTTAGTGGTGACCTTTAGAAATATTCATATGCAACCAAACTGCAAATGTTTTAGTGACACTGGATGGCGTGCATGAATGTGATGCAGATTGTTTGTTTTAGGTGAGTTAAAATATTCATCGTCATTAATTTTATTTCCCTAAATGCATAAAGTAGATGCATTCATTGGGAATATGCTTCCTCTTAAAACTTTAAACACTGTGGTACAAGCAAAATTGCCATTAGATTTTCTTTCTTCTTTTTTTTGATTCCAGTACAATTGTATTTAACAATTGTACTGGAATGGTACATTTTTTCTTTCCATGGACTAATATGGAGTACTTTAAATTATTCTTTTTGTTATGCACGTTTCTTGGGAATTAAATGAATTATATTTTTTTGCACAACTAAGATGTACAGACATACTTTTAAGAAGATTATTTTGACTCCAGTATCAGTGTATTACTATATCTTAGCATTTGGCTTTCGATTTTTAAAGCAATAGAAATATCATGTCTCTTTAAAAACTTAAATCTATGCATGCAAACTGCTGACGAAATCAAACATTGAAATTGACCGTATTTTATAGATATTACTAAGTGTTTTTAAGACGTAAAAATGTTCTACAGTGTGCATTTTGTAAAATATGTAATGTTGATGCAATACATGCTGTAATTGCGAACCATGCCATTCAAATAGTGAATAAAGACTCAATTTAACATTTCTGATTTTACAGTGGAATCATGAATCGATCGTGGTGAGATAGAGGTTAGACTTTAGTCTATTTTAGGGGTGATAACATTTAAATATTGGGCTGGGGGGCAGACCACCAGCAGGAATTTATTTAACATTTGTTTAACCAGACGGCCTTGTTGAGACCAAGTCTCTTTTCCAAAGGGTGGCCTGGGCAAGAGGACAGCAGAATAAGAAATGCAATGCAAAATAACAAACGGGTCAGTTTCATTATCGTTATTTAAAACGAATACAACTAATGAGCTTTGCCACACACAGACTTTAGGGATTTAAATTCTCCAAGGGATTAGTTCCAATGGGTTCAGTTCTTTCTGCAGACAGTTCTATGTTGAAGGAGCAGAAGAAGCCATTTAGCCATTTGTGGGAACAGATTGATAGAAGTGATCTTAGGCTGCATGATGACATAAATAAGGGGGAAGCAAGCCAATTATGGCATTTTTATGGAAGTCGTATGATGGGTGGTGGTTGAGCTCATCTGCAACGCTAACAGCCTGTTCCTTCCTGCCAGATAGTGAGAAACTGTATCATATTCTCTGCACTGTCTCAGTACAAACTAGGAGAGTTTCTAGCTTAAGAATGTACTCTGAAAACAAAACAAAAAAACTCTGTACTCAAAAAACAAATACCCTTCTGCTGGTTCTCGGGCAGATCTGATCCTTAACAATGTGTTAATCTCCATGGAAACAAACTACAGAAATTTAACTTTATGCTTAGTTTAATGTCCAAGGACATTTTGCATCATGCGTGAGTGGTTCTTATTTCCTATAACGTTGTGCAGAATTTAGCAGTAAGGAATTTTAGTGAATAACATGGTGTTTATATGAAGATTATAGCCAAGTAAATTCCATTATCTAAGGACATGATTCAGTATTCAATTAAAAACATGAAAGGTTTCATTACAAAACTTTAGTTTTTGAGGAACCAATGTGTTACTTGATATACAGTGTACAATATTGTGAGAACACATGATTTCATACTGAGAAATAGTCCTATATTAGGACTTTTTCTCAGTATAATATTTTACAAAACGTAAAATAAAAGCTCCCCATCAGCTGTCCCATGTTATCATTCCAACCAATCACTGCTATTCTCTCTGGTTAGAGAAGCACTAATTAGAGAAATCTGTTGTGAAACCTGCATATTCTCGGCCCGGCATGGCACATTCGATCAATTCATCACTTCATTAATATTCATCAGTGAGTATTACTTTGATGTTCCCTATCATTTTGTCAATCATACTTAGTTATTTTGCCCCTGTCATGCCTTTAACCCTATAATGTCGTCTTTCTGCTGGATGGGGGCTGGGCAGAACCTAAGGACATGGTTTGACTTAATTCCCCTGCATCAAAGGAGATACCCTTTGCTTTTTAGTACGTTTAGCCACTGGAGCCTACAGGCCTATGTGTGGAGTGGGATTAAACACACTATTGTATCTCCACTTTGAACTTCACTAGGTGGTGCCAGAGGGTATGAACTAATGGAAGAGGTCTGCTGCCGTTTTATTTATTTATTTATTTTTCCAAACCTTTATTTATTTAGGGTTGGTTCGCTGGGCATTCATGCCGCTTTTCAACAACGCCTAGCTACAGTACAGTACACAGGCACACACACATACTGTAGTAAGGCTACACACATTCATATCAGGGAGTTGTCCAAACGTTCCGTGGAGGATTTTACCAGAAGCCTGCTAAACATAACCTGGCCTCTATAATCTTTAGGGGACTGTTACACTGGTGAACCCCTAAATCCTGTACAAAGACAATGAGAAAAACAGTTTTGTGGTGTTTTATTCATATATTCTGTGCCTTCACCACAGTCGCATGTATTTTTTAGCGTTTCAGATGGACTCCACGTTAGATCATGCAACCATGCCATTTATGGATATTTTTACAAAATGTGATTTGTAGCCATTAAACTTTTATGTTCATAGATAGGTACAGTATGATGAACTAGTACGTTTGTTACCTGGAAGTTAAGGATAAGAGTCCCTAACAAAGCATAACATTCCCTTTTTCTTTGTAGCACAACAACTAAATCAGCTGAGAAACATGGGCAAAAAAGGTCAGATAAATATGGGATACGTTTTCAGTCTGACTGTTCTCCACTGATTAAACATAAAATGCTCACTAATCCCATTATTCATGTTGACAAAGCATTGCAATTTACATTATAGTTGCTAGATAACAGAAGTACAAAGTAACCTGCAAGTTATTCAGTGACTCCAGCGCAGCAGCACTGCCGTGCAAAACAAGCTCAGATGTTAGCAGCTATTTATAGAACCCTAGTGTTTGTTTTCTGCAGCTGAACTGGGCTTGGACTTATTTTCAGGCACCTTAAGACAGGTCACGCATGGATACTCGTCCAGGCAAGCATTATACACATGGAGCAGAAACTTCCAGAATGTCTTCTTTCCGTAGATTAGAACTATGGCACTGGCAGTGGTATAAATAGACATGAATAGGAAGGTGAGCACAATTGCGTTCACTTGGTTGACTGCCATCTGGTAGTGCACGTAGAGGTCCCCCACTAGGAAAAAGAGGAAGATAAACACTAGTAACAGATTCATCCGTATCACCCTCATCTGAGTACCAAACTTGGGGCAGTGGCCACCATTGGTGCTGGCTTTCATGTGCCTTAGATGGATGGCCAGGTGAAGTGATATGGAGATGCAGCACTTAACGGTTAACAGCCCTGGCAGTACATCAGCTATGATCAGGTACATCACGTAATAGCCAGTGCCTATTGTGTTGCTGGGTATGAAGATTCCACAGTCATCATCAGCTATGGTGTTATTGTCAGGCTGGAGTATCATCACCAGCATTGGCATGCTGCAGCCCATACCACACAAGGGAATGAGGAAAACCGCCATTGTTACATGTCTGAGGATGAGGGCCTGGATCTTAGTGTAGCAATGATTGGGTGAGGTCACCAGTTTGGTGCTGTAATAGAAGGAGAGAAACCCAGTGGTCCACATGATAGTGAACTTGAGGATGAAGATTAACACCATCACGACAGGGCGCGGTGTCTGGTCAAGCCTGCACTGGCTGTCAGTCAAATCCATTGTCATCCAGAAATAGCAGACCAGCTGGTGAGCTCCGTTGGCCACCGACAAAGCTGTTATGATGGTTTCGCAGGGAGTCCAATGTTTGTTTCGCATGTAGTGGGACAGGCTCATCAGGAGAATGTACAGATTAAAGAACATGGTCAGAACAGACAACCAGCCTGTCATGACCCAGATGACCATCTTATTTATCACAAACTGCATACTGCAACCCCGACACAAAACAATGTCTTGAGAGGTCTTCTCAGCAGTTTCTGTGTTGCTTGCAGTGTTGACAGGCTATATGACGACAAGAACAAGGATTTAAATCATTGCACACCACATACGTTATATTTTCCTACCACAGATTAGAAATCTTTTTGCCCTGGGAAAAATTATAGTTTATTTTTGTATTTAAAAATAAACAAATCTGTTCCAAATAAGCACATTTCAAAATGATCACTATGTTAAAAAGGTGCACATTTTAACTCATGAAACACATCAACAATTCTATGTTCAGATGGTAGATGAAATTAAAGAAGATTTTTGCAACCTTACCTTAGAAAAAGGTCCCTTTGTGACAGAGGAAGTGTTTTATCATTCACAAATGTACTTAAGATGAGCTGTCTGACTCAATACCTTTGACTTTCACTGTGATAAAAATACTTTTTTTTTCAAAGGTTTTGCCTTTGAACTTGCCTAAAGATGTTGACTGAAAACTGCAAAGCAGATGAAATGGTTCTTTTTAGTGTTTCATGGCAAGGATTTATACATAAGCCTTAGACATGATTTGCATCAGTAATGACAATAGGCAGTTGCGGCTGGTATTTGCATACACACAGGATGAGGAGGATGGCTGCTCATTATGTTTATCCGGTAAAGTTACTGTACCTCAGTTGGTACCATGACAGCTTGGGTAAATCACTGATCACACACTGAAGCACTCCTCAATCCCCCATGCAAATGGTTATTCCTGGAGCTTGACCACATATTTACAAGACACCAAATTGCAAATGAATTTATGTGATAAGAAAAGCAAATTACCTTGAATAACCTTCAGGAGCCGTGCTGTGCTCTATCATTTGTAGTATCGTTGGTTGCTGATAAATTCGTAGAAGACTAAATTGTAAAAATATATTGACCTTGAGAACATTCCTATATTTTCTCCAATATATTTTCTTCCTGTTTGCTTTACAGTACTGTGTCATGGACATGAACATGGACCTAATTACAATGTGGCTTGCAAATGTAATAACAGTCATTCTGATGTCATAAATTAATCCTATGAATCAAATCACAGGGATATTGCTAAATATGGCAATTTGAAATTATTACCAACAACAGCCTATTTATGTTGTTCCTCAAATGAAATTAGAACTCACTGCCAGATTCTGCTCTATTCACATGGAAAATGCTTCTGAGCTTTCTCAAGTGAATACTGACACTTCACACCAAGCAACAGTTCACATCCACATATCCACAAAAGGTAAAGACATCAAACAAAAAAATCTGACGGCCCTCTGGAGCAAATCTGAGTTCATAACTTTGACCTAAAAAAAAGCTTTCCTACTGCAGCCAGAATATGTTGGTTAATTCTAGGTGATGACGCTTAACTTTATTATGCAAATATAACACAAAAAAATGTAAATAAAATAATAATCACTTTATTGTTTTTGCATTGCAAGAAAAAGGGTATTAAAAATTAGTACATTAGTACATTATAGGGTACTGTATACTGTATTCACAAAGTATAGGTTAAGAACAACAACTCAGGCATACCAGTCCCCACAACATTTTCTATTGCAAGTGTCCCAGCCATAGACTTCACACAAATATGCAGCTTAGAATATCAACAACATGGATACATCTTAACAAAATGGATTTGTCATTGTACACATTACTGTACATTATTACAGTTGAACATAAAAATAAAACATCCATAAAATAACAATCATTTACATCCTTTGTACTGTAACAGCTGTAATAAAAACATCAAATATAATACACGTTTAAAAAAAACACATTAATGTTCAGTGAAACATTTAACATTCGACAATTGGTGTACCGTAATTTCAAACACGTACTGAATGTGTTGTTATACTGGATATCCATATCTGCTGTCATACTTAAGAGAGGGAAGAGGCGTTTCTCCACGGGCAGGTGGCTGGGGCGTGCCGTTGGCCCTGCCTGTGTAGGTGGTGCTGCGGGCAGACGCTGCCCTGCTGGGTGGGGCTTTTGACAGCGGGCTGTAGACGCCCGGGTGGGTGTTGTAGCCCATGACTGAACGGAAGCTGGACTGCCTACTCGATGGCCTGCTCTCTGGGGCCGCCACATCCTCCCTGTGAACCATAAACAATAGATGACCCTGCATTTACACTAGACACATTTTGAGACCATGTACGAGATGCACATCCATTTTAGTCAATTGCGACATTCACACCAGACGCGTTGTTCGAGGGTTTGGTTTCAAGACTCCCCTCCCCCAACCCAGCATGTCTGAAGTGTCAAAAAAAATGCACAAACTCCAGACATATCCGGAATGCGTTTTAAGTTTCTCTGAAGCAGGCCTACCGGATTTCATTGGCAACCTCCTTCTGGTATCGGCGCTTACGACAGCAGCAAATCAGAAGCCAGATCAGCAGGAGGAGGAGGAGCAACAGCAGCAGAGCACCTATCACTGCCCCGGCTATGACCCATGCCTTGTTGACAGCTAGGAGAGTAGACGGTATATACAGAGATAGCTGTTTAAACATTGGAGGGCGGAACCCACCCACAGTATTCGTGGCCGTCATTATTCACAGCACCGCATACGCTAGCATTAAATGTTAATTATCGCTTTTACTTCTTTTAATTGCAGTATACCCGGCAGCCAATGGGATTCAAGCCATACAGCTGGAAACATCCACACGATAACATTGCCTTGGGCCTGAAACAACTTTATAGATTCTATGTGTAGAGAAATAATGTTATCAGAGATAGTGTGTTAGACTTACGGTTGTGCGCAGACAGTGTGTATTTGCATTGCTCTTTGCCAACAGCATTTTGCACTTCACACACATAATTCCCTGTATAGCTCTCTGAATGATTCCTTATCAAGAGCTCCCCAGTCTGCGAAACTAAATGAGAGAGAGAAGTGCGTTCAGTGCCAATATGTAGCAATACAGTATAGTCGGTATACACTCTGCACAGTGTATGGAGAGCCGGGCTGTTAGGACATCTCTGTACCCTGGGTGGCAGCTGGCGGCATGGCTCCTCCGCTCTCCCTGGTCCACAGGTAGCTGAGAGGAATGGACCCCTGCGAGGATTTACAGCGGAGGGAGACCGTACCACCTTTCTCCTCACTGCCTTCTACCCAACACCTTGGCACGGAAGGACGAACTAATAAAATAAGGAGGTGGAAAAAAGGTTAATAAAATGTTGGTTGTAAGTAATTCAACCTTTTTAAGAATTACAGTAGTTTTAATCTCATTGGATTATCTTTAATAATGTTAAATAATCTAATGTTATTTCTACTTTAACCTTTTTTATTTTATGTGGTTGCACGTCATTTCTTTTGCCATGTTTTATTTGGTTACTTTTTTGTGTGAATGCAAGCAAGCAAGGGTTAATAAGGAACCTTAAAAACAAAAAACGTTTTAGGAATGCAAAGGCCTAGGTGTATCAGAGACCGTGTGAATGGGAGGTGGATAAGTGGGAGTGGCACATGTGACAGGGAGAGGCCATATGGGCGTTTGTCATATGCATTCCATGTATATGACAAAACGCCTCAAAAACAGAACAGGACTTTTAATCAACAGAACAGGTACAACAGAAACTGGTTGTGAAATAAAGACGGGCTCACCCATCACCACCAGAGTGACTTTTCGCATGTCAACACCTGGTGTCTTCTTGACTTTACACTGGTACGTGGCTGTGTCCGACACCTTCAAGTTAGAAATCGAGATGGATGCGTCTCCCTTACTGGCGTTCGCAAGGAACACCATCCTTTCGGAGAGACTGGGGTCACCGTAGTGTTGTATCTGGCCCCCTGCATATGACAAGAGCTGAGATGCAAAGATTTGATTTAGTGACAACAACTCTCAAGAGCAGGTTTTTCCCCCTTCAGAAGGCTGGCTAGAAAACGTCTGCTAAATGACCTAATTGTAGTTGTAAAATATGGGAGGAATACATGTCTCCCATGTGGTTTAGCAGGTCAGATTTTAAGGTTTATACTATATTTTATGCAATATTTATATTTATTACAATTTCAACTATTTAGCCAAAGAACACTATTTAGCCAAAGAATGTGCTCATATAATGTTCTCCTACATATTATTGGGAATTCACTGCGACACTGGGAATACACATATCTGATTAATGTACCTTGAGCCTTTGCACTTAAAAAAATGGGAGTGCCAACATGAAAAGATAAAGCTGTCAGCTACATTATATTCACATGGAAAACATCCTAGGTTATCCCCGGTAAACTATACGCAAGTGAAACCTCCCAGACAGGTTTCTCAAAACATTTACTCACCAGCGTGTCTTTCTGCGTCATGTCTGGGCTGACATTGGTCCATTCAATGTCCAGTTCTCCGGTGTCTGAGGGGCTCGGCGTGTAGGTGCATCCCAGAATGACTGTCTCCCCCTGGGCCTTTTGAAGGGTCTGAGGACCGGTGGACGTCACCTGCATTGCCTCCGTGACATCTGTTGAAGCAGATGACAACGGCATTAAAGTCCTGTTAAACATCTACCAAGTCTAATCATTTTTATATACATTTTAGCCAGAATGAAACACCTCATAACAGAGATATTTCAGTTCTTGTCTGTCTTTGTGCAGAGTAGGCTTGTTGATCTGAGACTAATTGCCCTCAGACTGAAGTTATATACAGTATGTTTATACAACAGTTAGTTCCGACCAAGCAATTTGATTGTGCAAGAGGCATTCCATGAGTGCTGATATACAACAGCACTGTGACTTTTATACATGCATCACTCTGCTTTCCAGGCGTTCTAATAACCGTTAAGTACAGTAACAATTGTTATCCATCTTAGATTGTAACAAACTTCGCACCGAAAAGATGAACATATTTCCACAAATAACATTCGAGATATATAATAAATTGTCGTCAGGAGAAGACGAAGGGGAGGAAAGTAAAGCTGGCTTGCGGTAACGTGTAGAAAAGGTTTATATGTTGCTTGGCAACAGTCCAGTCCGAATCCTGTTGCATAACTGTTTGTGTTGGCGGAGTGAAATAAATGATTAAATAGACAAACAAATCATAATCTGTTGTCGGTTATTACTGTTAACTAATAAATGGCGCTTGTAGAACTGTATAAAAGCAATATCATACTCGAGGTTGTGCGGATATACTGAGTGAGCACTCCCTCTCGTATATCACTTTATTAAGGGCCAGAATATCACGAATATTAAGATCTATTTTGTTTGTTGAAACTTGATCTGTTAATGGATCAAAGAGAGAGATCAGCTCTTTGAATACTAAGCACTTCTCAGTCAGCAATTATTTACTGTTTGAAGATAGGAAAACCTGAAGTGTGAATGATAACTTTGATTATTGTAATTACTAAACTGTTTTAAGAAGTAAATGATAAACCTTTGAGTAATGTTGTGCAAATGCCTAGGTAATGTAACCTTGTTACATGGTGCTCTCCATATTCTAGGAGAATGTTATAAACCGGTTCAACTGTTGACAAATGTACTAATTGTAAGTCGCTTTGGATAAAAGCGTCTGCTAAATGCTGTAAATGTAAAGATAGATAGATTTAAGTGGAAGTATTCTTCTTTGCCATAATGACAGTTTGTAACCGGAATCTTTTTCCTGTTGCACCAGTTTTACGTCCTTCACCAAAAAATATCCGACTACAGAAAACTGTAGTTGGGAATGTTTTGTATAAATGCTTTGGTGTACTCTTAAAAGTTTGGTTTCTTACATTATTTTATTTTGTTTACTCTTTGATCTAAATAGTTCGTAATAATATAAGACGAAAATGTATTCCACAATTGTTTTGTGGATATCTGCAGTTTGTTGCTTAACACTAGCAGGTAAGAAAAAAATAAATGCGTATAAGAAATTCAGAAGAGACCGCATTAAACTAATAATCACGTGTTTAAACCTAGAATGCATTTCCATTTTAGGTAATTGGGGGGCAGGATAGTCTGATAGTCTAAGGGTCTAGGTGTTTGACTCCCAGCCGGAAGGGTTGTGGATTCAAGCCCCAGAGTTGGCCTAACGTTACCTGTAAGCATCCTTGAGCAAGATGCCTAACCCCTATCTGCTCCATGTAATAGCAGCATGAAATTGTAAGTCGCTTTGGATAAAAGCGTCTGCCAAATGACTTAATTGTAATTGTGGTGAAATCTAAAGTAAGTGATTACTAAACAACTGTAAAATGTAATTTGGAAGCTAAACAGCATGGCACCAACAGGGATACTTGGTCTACCCAACTGCACTCTGTTTATATCTAAGTGGTGCACCTAGGCACACATGTAATTATATGAAGATGTTTGAGTTTGCACCTGTATAGCCAAGGAATGAGCATAACGTGACCGTCAGTGACAGACCTGGCGTCATCATTGTCCTGTCATTCTGCAGTTGACAACACAATAGTAAAAATCCCGGGAGGAAAGATGGCAATAGCAACTAATACAGATGATGGAAGGGATGGAGTGTCTCCAACCAAAACAGTCCAAGTCGGTCCCTTTGGAATTGACAAATATCCCATCACCAATGCTGATTTCAGGTGATCATTTAAGGCCAATTAAGTTATTATGATTGATAGATAATCAAAGATACCGTAACAGCTGTAATCTCTTGGATTACAGGGATTTTGTGAGAGCACAGAAGTACAAAACTGAAGCAGAGGTATTCGGCTGGAGTTTTGTGTTTCAGGATTTTGTATCAGAAGAACTGAAGAACAAGGTTACAGAAAAAATAGAGGTATCAGAGGTATCTGTGTCTGCAAGGACTGGCAGTGTTCTGAAACATTTTGACCTGTCTAGATTAATTTTCTTTTACTTTCCCGCCTAGTCTGCCCCCTGGTGGTTACCTATAGAACGGGTTTTCTGGAGACAGGTGAGGTATTTGTATATCCTGGGTTTTTCCAAATCAGTTTTCATTGAATTCCTTCATTGAAACATTCTGCTTCTGTTGTCCAGCCAGCAGGACCTGGTTCTGGCATCCGTGAACGTTTGGACTTCCCAGTAGTTCAAGTGAGCTGGAATGACGCCCAGGCCTTTTGCCGCTGGAAGGGCAACAGACTGCCCACCGAGGAGGAGTGGGAGTGGGCTGCACGTGGCGGACTCCAGGGTATGGATTATGTACCAGTGCTAAGAGAGCAGTAGCCTAACATTTGACTTTTGAAGTGGCTCATAGGTTGCAACACACAACAGCGGTTGTTAGTTATCACTATGAGCCATTCATGACGCGTCCTACTGCACTAGAGTCTATAGGAGAGTATACTAAGGCATCCTTCCTTCAATAGACAGATGTGACAAAATCAAACTAGATACATAATAAAATACTCTACACTATTGTACCTGCTCCTCCTCCAGATAGGGTTTATCCTTGGGGAAACAAGTTCCAGTCCAACCGAACCAACCTATGGCAGGTTAGACATCTAAAGTGATTACCTGTTGCTGCATTAATAAGCATATTTGCCTTTCACTGAGTGCTGCTCTATGTGAAATATGTATATTATTCTTATTTTCAGGGACTTTTTCCAGAGGGAGACACTGGAGAAGATGGCTACCATGGTATCTCTCCTGTAACAGCCTTTCCTTCTCAGAATAGCTATGGTGCGTAAACATTAAACGTCTGTAATGGTAATAAACCAGTTCTGATTGGCAGCTGTATTTGAGAGTGGGGTGGAGGACACAGGAGAGAAAGGTCTCCCTCCATGAGAACAAAGGAATCAAACCCACAACTAGGTGGAAGGAGTTATTCAACTTTGGGGTGGGGAAAATACAGATTACACCCTGAGTGATGTCACTGAGGCATACAAATGAAAGCGGCTTGTAGAATCACCTGTTTTCTAAATAAGGAACGTTTGCTACATTCAGTGAACGTCACGTTTCTCCCAAAACGTTTCCAACATTCTGAACTACTTTCAAAGACGTTTCCTGCTTTGCACGGGCTAGCGCGTGTAGCGCAATGGCATGTATTTAAAGTGAAGCCATACTTGTCCAACAGACTGATTGATGCACATACAAAATCATAAAAAGTGTTATAGTGTTTTGTACATTTTTGTGATTATTTGTAATCTCTATTTAATACCAATAGCAAAAGTTGCATTCTTTACCAGCATATTTCAGCTGATTTCTCATTCTGAAATGAAATGCATGAAATCTAAAACCAGAATATGTTCACACAATGTGGACATATCCTTTCTAGCAATAAGGACAGGTTTTGTGCGTAGATACAACCACCGCTGCATCTGCAGAGGTGATTGTATCTACCATCATCTTGTGCATCTCTGGCTGAAACACAACAATCTACAGCAGTAAAGCACAAACGATTGCTTTGTTGTTATTCACCATGTGAATGTTGTCCAATCCACAACCCAACTCCTCCCTATAACCAGACATTCAGTCCACTGCCGCTTACGTTCATTGAACGTAAAGTAAACGCAGGGAAGGTTCCCCTCCATGAGAAACAAGATGACAAACCCACAACTAGTTTGGGATAGTTTTGATGCTCATCAGGTTTTTTGTCACAATATCTGAATAACAGGAAGGCAGTCAACACATCTTAAGTATTAGCTAGTTTTTCTTAATCACACATCTTAAAGTTACTATATCAAACATGACCTAGACTCGGAGTGAAACCAAAGTTCATGCCTTAAGACCTGTATTTTTACAGGATTGTATGACATGATGGGAAACGCATGGGAGTGGACTGCCACTCCCTTTCCAGGAGCACGACCAATGTACGTCCTGCGTGGTGCTTCCTGGATCGACACTGTGGATGGATCGGCCAATCACAGGGCCCAGATCACTACCAGGTGTGTATAGAAGTGTGGAATGTTATGTCATTGTCACGAATGCACCTTTTAAAAAGTCCAGAAAACAGGAGGCAGGTGTGTTAAGAAGTAGTCAATGTCAATAACTTATTACTTTATTTTACTACCATTTTAGGGTCGAAACTATTCAAATTGAATTGTTTGAATGATCAAAAAAAATAAAAAAACTTTTATTTATGTTAATTGAAACTATATTTGGAAAAGGCTCACACAGCTCAAATGTTTGTTACAAGGCTTATTTGACACCTGTTAGGACATAGCACATGAACGCACATGTACAGTACACACCCATAAGAGTGTGTACTGTATGTGTTTAAAGAGATACGTTTCTGCTCAGTCTGCCCTCTGGTGGCCAAAAATATACAGTTATAGCTACTCTATATGCCTTTTAAAATGAAGAATTTCTCTGGGCTCCAGGATGGGTAATACTCCTGACTCGGCCTCAGATAACCTGGGCTTCAGATGTGCTACCAGCATCGGACAAAAACAAACAAAGAAGAAAGAAAAAACAGAACTGTGAAAAATACAAACAGCAATATGTTGTAGAGGATGAGGAGGAGCTTGGTTCTAATGATTTTTCTTGGTTCATGTAATGTTGACCAAGAACCTGATAAACAGAAGGGACCAACACACTAAAATGACAATAACATGTATGCTTATGGTTACTTAAACATGTGAGTATAGAGAGATTCTCAATTTCTCCTGTGGAGAGCCCATGCATTTTTTTGTGCTAAAGAATCTGAATTCTAACATATTAAACAAATTCACTTTTTTCTCCAAATAAAATGTTATAAATGTCTACCGTGTTTATTTATGTTGCTTTCAATCTCTACTACGTTTATTATTGTTTATTGTAACTTTTAGATTTTGACACAGTTGTCAAACCTATCTGCCATGCAAATTATCGTATATATTTTATAAGATGGGATTGTATCACTCCAAAGAAAAGCATAAACGCACAGCAGCATTTTCACGCAGAGAGCTGCGGTGGTTCTCTGGTCATCCAAAAACATTTTTCACACAAATGCTAAAACAGAATTGGAACTTTACATAGATTGAAACGTAAAGGGGATATAATGGAACTTCATTTTGAGACTCTACTGCTGGTGCAACCTTTGTACTTCTGTTTACTTTTTCCTGATTGGCACGCTATTCAATGGTAGTGATTCATTAGAACAGTGACTAAATCAAACATCACAGGTCAGCAGTGTTCCCAGATCTCTATTTATCACTGCTGTTTGCTCAGTGATTTTATGTGTTATTAAGTATCACTTTTGCTTTATTATTTAAAATAAAAAAACTCTGGTTTTGTTCTGTGATGATCTTGTTATAGTGAACAATAGTGTTGTGTAAGAAGAGGGGATTTTAGCTTGTGTTTACCAAATAATTACTTAGATATATTTGTAACATCCGGAAAAAAACAGTAGGTAGCTGTGAGTTCTGTAAATTATAATAAATAATAACTAAATAATAATGAAATATGTAACAAGAGACTATGCTTGAATACTTGAGATATAAAAAAAAACCTATTCCTTACATGTTTTTTGTCTCACATAATTTGTACTTTCTAGTGGTTTTTTTCATTGGTTTATTGTGCACATACAGTAATAACCAAACTAAAAACATCCAATTCAGTTTAATTAATATTATTAGTAGTAGTATCACACAAATATAAAAAAGGTCCTTTAACATAAATTAGCAAGGCCGAGGTCAACAGCTGACATTGCTCTCATTTTTTAACATGATTATCTAAGTACAATCAGTTCCTCAGCTGTGTGGAATGATGATAAAGGGCTGTCTAAACTGGGTGACATGCGTCAAGGCTTGCGTCAATTTATCACCTAAAAATGTGTCATGGGATCCCTTGTTAACCCTCAGCTCTGGTATGTGGACGCTGCATGTTTAGGCTGTACGCTGTGGCCCTGGCGATGGAAACGGGGGAGGAAAATGCCGACGGGCTAAGAGACACAGCCTCTGGTGACATCATAAGTCACGCCGCAAGTTCAGGAAAAACAAGTTGGGAGACATTCTGCTAGCCTCCCTCCCTCCCCGCCTCTCTTCATTTATTCCTCTTTCTTTCTCTCCCTTACGCACACATTCCTGTGTGTCACAGCCGTCGAAAATGTCACACTGAGGATTAGCTGTGTCAACTCCTGTCTCTATCTCCGCCCGCTGGCTTATCGGTTCCTCAAAAATCACCATGGAGAACTATGTGCCTTTCTCCGTCCTGAACGAGAGGCTCAGACCTCGGTTCACAGCCATGGAGCGCCTGTGCTACTCTCTGAACACCCTGGATGAGAGACAGACAGGTTCCCTGAGGAGCACCTCTCAGAGCGCGCGGCAGACGGTTCTGCCCATGAGTTTCGACTCGCATGAGTGTGTTGCCAGTGCCGACGACGAGCCGGTGGATCACGCAGAGCAGCAGGAGGAGAAGGAAGAGGAAGAGGAGCAACCGGGTTCTCCCAGGTCACCGTGCCAGGCTGGAGAAGGGGACAGTACTGATCCGTGTCTGGTGCCGACTTTCAACATCACTTTGGGGGATTCTGTGGGCCGCGGAGAGCTGGCTGTGGTCCGGGAGAATGACAGCTCCACGCTCGGTGAGGAGGGCGACAGCCCGGGTGGTCTCCCCGCGACGGGGACGGGGGAGTGTTTGGAGATGCCGGACTCTGGAGGAGGGGAAGGCGAGAACCTTTCCCAAACAAACTATGCAGATATAAGCCTACCGGACCTGATTCGCAGTGGGAGGCCCCTTTCCAGACGCAGAACCCTTGGGCCCGTCTCAGACACGGTACGATGAGTGTGTTGGCTGGAAGAGTGTGTGTTTAGCGGTAGGTGAGCAACTGTAAGTCACAGTGTCTGCTAAAGTCAGTGGTTCACTTTCTGTGACCCATGATCCATGATTAAATATCACATAGTGTATATAAACAATAACTGCAACTTAAAACACAAGTGTATGCACATTTTATTAAAGATAGTAAAAGTAGGTCAAAATATTATATCAAGATTATTATAAAATATTGTAATCATCTTGTGGCACCTCAAAAACCCCAAGGACCCACATTGAGTACCAATGGTTTACTATAGTCTAAATAGGGTATAAGGACCATGTTTAGTGAAACCAGTTCCACAAAAAAAACAGATACAACCATAACCTTACAACAAACAAGTTTCCATGGATACACAGTTGTGCACACGTAGGCAAAAGAACATTGGAAAATAATTATTATGCGTCCAAACCGACGCACAATGAGTCCCAGCATGCACTGTGACACAAACAGACAGAATCACATGGGCTTGATCTGTCATTATGAGTAAGTAACCGTGAAACATACAGGGGAAGTGTGCCGCGTTATATTTAAGCATAACCATAATCTCTGCGTCTGTGCAGGGAATTTCAGAAAATGACCTCATCCAGTTAGACAGGATTTGTCATCTACAGTTTCAGTCAAGAATGGAGATTAGCATGGTTTCTATTTACACAGCCTTGGCGTGTCATTGTACAGTGTTTTGTGTGTGCAGGCCTATGTGTGTGCTTACAAAAGCAGATGCAGACGTAAGTGAATAAGAGCTGAATAAATAAGTGTATTATAAACTCTATTATAAACACTCAAGTCTTGTGTGTCTGTGTCGCTGTGTGTGTCTGTGTGTCTGTGTGTGTCTGTGTGTGTCTGTGTCTGTGTGTCTGTGTTTGTGTGTTTGTGTGTCTGTGTGTGTCTGTGTGTCTGTGTGTGTGTGTCTGTGTGTGTCTGTGTGTGTGTGTCTGTGTGTGTCTGTGTCTGTGTGTGTCTGTGTTTGTGTGTTTGTGTGTCTGTGTTTGCGCAGCTGAAGGAGGTGCGCAGAGAAGTGGAGCTGTCTCGCAGACGCAGTCTAAAGCTGAAAGCCCAAGTGGACAGACTACAGGAGAGCAGAGATGGACCCGGATGGAGTCAACACAGAGAAAGGGTACACACACACACACATGAACACATACACACACACACACATGCACACACACACACACACACACACACACACACACACACACACACACACACACACACACACA
>JAODLI010041612.1:0-17799 GCA_027575585.1 Percopsis omiscomaycus
GCTATTCATAAAAAAAAATGTAGAATTCCAAGTCAGACACAAAGACAAATGAGCAAGGGGGGGGGGTTCGTTTTCCAACTTTTGGATAGCAGGACATGACAAGACATGGGTTGATTAGAGAATTCTCTAACGTTCTGATCAGAAATAAAATAAGCTACTTAAAAGGATTATGTTTTCAAGGAACCGTGTACACCGCATCTACATCACTTGTGTCCTTCTAATCTGTAAGATGTGTTTGTTTTTCTTCAATTATTATATATACAAAAGTAAAGCATTTAAATGGCTGAGTAGATTCAAAATACAATGGATCTGTAACAGCCGGTGTACTAATCAATGTTTTCCTCCAATCACCATGAAATCCCTTGTTTGACTGGAACTGCTTTCAGACCAACTCTGTGTTTAAATGCAAATCTGAAGTATTACAGAGGGAGAAACGTACACTAAACCCTGCCACTTGTGGCCAAACTTACACAGAAGCGCCGCATTAGGCTTTCATTCTTTTCCTCTTACCTTTAAACCGAGCAACGCCTTCCCCCTCCTCCCCATCTCTCTATACCACCTCTCTCCCCTAAGTTCTTATCCCCAGAGGGCCTCATTTTCTCCCCTCACAAGTGTGATGTAAGCATTTTGTCCTTGGTGCAGAGGGGAGAAGGAACAGAACCAGAAAGAGAGGGAAAGAGATTTAAGGTCCATTGGGGGAGTCATTATTGTTCTCTAATGTGGACGTTCCATAAAAACCCAGTGGTTTTCATCTTCCTCTTTTCTCTCCAATCTGTGCTGTCCTGATTTCCTAAACAGCGCAAGCTATATTAACCTGTCATGTGTGGGAGACTATAATGTATTTTTCATCCCTACGTGCTGCTTAGACAGTACTGGAACTGGAACTACAGTACTGGAACTACAGTACTGGAACTGGAAAGGATCCTGTTAGGTAGCCAATCTCATGTGTGATGTTAACGTATGCACAGAACATGGGCCAATAGGGGCACTGATACTATTTACACATTTATTTCTGCATATTGTCTGGTGGGCCAGCCACTGCTGTGATTTTCCTATGAATGTTGCACCTAGACACAAGATGTAAAATATTTTGTGAATGAACAATATCTTTAAAAACAATTTCTGTTGTTCAAAAAGAGCCATACAAATGTACTATAAGTGTCACCATCCCACCTGTGGCAGTCCCCAGCCTAAATCCACCTCCATAACTTGGAGCAGACTGATTGTTTCAATGATTGCATCGGTTTAAAACCCTCTGTGCCTTTCCCTCTTTGTCTAGTTGTTGAGTTATCTCCGGCTTAGCGTCTTTGATACCTTCCTCGTATTATCAGTTCCCGTCTTGTTACCAGTTTAGTCTTTTGCCTTGCCGCTGTTTGTACCTTTGCCTTTCTGCTTATTGTGTTTGACCTCTGGATTACTCTCTCGGACTCTGCCTTCGCCCACCCTTTGGTACCGTTGCATTTGATCTGTCTACCTGGCTTTTTGACCCCTGTATTGTACCTGACGACATCCTAATAAAGTGTCCACCTGCCTTTCGTGTCTCTCTCTGCGTGTGGTTCCCCTCTATCAGTCCTGACAATAGACAATATAATATAGACGTATTATTGTCTTGTAGTACTGTTGTGTCCAGCCCAGGGAATAAGGATGAAAATGAGCCCCACAGTCAACTCATATTTACATCCATGTGGAAACTGATATGTAGATTGATGTGCATTTTCCTTATTAAATAACAATAAACATAAAATAACAAATATTAAAAATGGTGTTAACATGAGTTATCCCCTCTTCCAAGGCTCTATCATAAACTCCTTATAGCTCCAATAGCACCGATATCAGTCAGGGGTTGGCAGTGGATGGCCATCTTAGAACCAGCCACGTCTACCAACCGAACCTGTCTAGTAAAGATCCTTCAAGCGATACTGTAGCTCTTCACGGCCCGCTCATCAGTAAGCGACTCAGGAGCCTGCACGAACACACCCGCAAGACGATCTCTCCCGTCTTATTTTAGCAGGTGCTGCTCGTCTCGGGCACGAGACCTTGCTTTGTATAGATCCCTGCAAGGCAATGTGTTTTCAGAATGATGGAGGGTGGAGAATGCTTGGGGCCAGCGATGCTCGCTCTCTCCCAGGGGAGGGAGAAGGATGCGTAGCTGGGTATACTGCTGTCCAGGCTCGCGCCCGGGGTCCCCAGGGAGACACATCCACAGAAGTGCGCACCGCTAGCAGAGAGGAGGTATGCAGAACTATTTATAGAGCGGGTGAGGAGAAGGGAGCTGATATGGCGTCAAGAATTGGGAAAGTGGGAGAAGCCGGGGGTGGGGGTTGCGGGGGTGTGGGTGGGGAGGGGAGGGAGTGGAGACGGGGCTGTAAACTGATAAGAAAATGTTTCTTCTCTGTCAGACAGCAGCCGCAGAGAGCCTGACGTGGCGGCGGCGGCACCTGCCAAGCTGATCCTCTCTGGTGATTCTCCCCGTGGCCAGCTGATGCAAAGTGCACCTGAACTGGAGTTGTGATCGGGAGAGTTCAGCCAGAGGTTAGGCGAGAGAGCGTGGGCTCTGTCGGGATGACAGCGATAGTTCATCAATACCGATTCAACTTTCAGATTTCACAGCATCCTGGCTCCGTGCAGCCTCCCTCTTCAATAAATAAAATGAACTGGTATTTTTTATTTATTTTCCCTCTCTCTCTCTCTCTCTGGCTCCCTCTGGTTGAGCCCAAGGCCCTGTGCTGTCAGTTTATTCCAGACCTGCTCCAGCGCATGTCTCCATTTCACACTGATGCTCTTTCATCATTTTCACCATTTCATTGAGCTGACGTTTCTTATGAAGAGCTGCTATCATTCTAGGCTCCGGCCTGATAATGAAACTTGATAATTACTGTCAGTCAGCGTCTGAGGCGTCATGGTCATATCCACTGTGTGTGCGTGTGTGTGCGTGTGTGTGTGTGTGCGTGTGTGTGTGTGTGCGTGTGTGTGTGTTTGGGTGTCTGCGTGTGTGCGCGCGCATTACAGACACGCCAGACCTCCTACCATGTGGCCCCTCGCTGCGCCAAAGGCTCACGATGCACACATCTCATGTAGGCTACTGTACATACGTGCATAAAACGCCGTGATGCTTGCGTGATGCCCGCGTGCCCGACTGAGTGCCCTCGTGCGCCTGCCAGCCGGCCAGGCGGCGGTGGCACCACCCGTCCAGAACCAGCCAGACAATATCTACACACAGCAGCATGCAGCCTCGGGTTGAGACAGAGGAGCAGGGGCGTGACGCCATATCAGAGGGTACATTCTGACAGGGTGGAACGGATTATTGCGCTTGTTTGTCATTTTGGGGGACAGTGGTGTCACCCAATAGAAGTTATTAAAGGCAGAGAGCACAGAAAGTAAAAGCAGAGAGTCCAGTAACGTCCTGCCTCACTGGGGGTTCGTAAAGATAAACCCAGCTGCATTCATGTCCATGTAAAAGAGGATGGAATAATGTCTGTGTCTACTGTGATAACTCTTTTCCTGACACATCAGGAATCACTTACAGTAGAATATTCAACATACGAAACATACGAAAGTCTGAGAATTCCCTGTTTATTTGCCATACGTAGTCTCTGGCGTCATACACTTTATTGAAGCCAACATGTTGCTATGTGTTACATCTTGCTTCCCACTCGACAGACAGGTCGAGCGCTTGCTTGCTTGCTCACCTAATCACTGCGGTTGGCTATCTGTATGCTCATACAGCCGCTTCGGCAGGAGATGTGTTTGTAAGTAACCTACACAACAAAGTGTGTTACATTTCTTCTGCAAGATTACAGTTTTTTACGATCGCTAGAACGCATTATTCAATATTGAGTTTCAAAACTCTTCATGCAGCCAGCACAACAGCAGCCTATGCGGTCATTTTTCACTTCCTTGCATTCACTGACCACGTCTATCAAAATTCATGAACTATTTTCTCTTTCAAACTCCACCACCACTTCAGAACTGTTATGTTTAAAACCTACAAGAGCACAACATAAATATAATTTGCTGCATTTTGCAAGATTAAATACCGTAAACCTTCACCTGTTGTCATTATTTTTTATCAAGGTAAAAATTAAATTCCAGTAGGTTGTATCAGTAGTCTCATAATCATAATTGTGACCACACAAAGTGTATTTACAATGTTTACTCGGTGATAATGATATGAATTTGTAGTCATTGTAATATTGGAATTACTTGAAATTAGCTCCATCGTTAAAATAGCCTTAAAGGTTTTATTAAATCTTACGAACCCTATTGGAACTAAGATTTGCCAACTTTATGGGACAGTCTAGAGAAAAAATCATAGAATTTTTTTCTAAGATGTAAGAACAACAACCTGAGGGAAGGGCTGATGATAGAATTTAAGAAAACCAAATTTGACAAGAGGTTACGCATTGAGAAATGCTAATTTAATAGAGGTCTTTGATTTCATATTGATTACTTACAAACTCATAATTTTTGTTTTGGAATTAAATTTATAGATTTATAGGTCCCAGAAAGTGTAGGGAAATACCCATGGAGGTAAAACGAGAGAATGGTGAATTCAGCTCTGTTTTAGAGGTTGTGTTACAAAAGTGGGGAAAGGACTTGTTTTCTGGTTGCAACAATTAATTTGATGAGGCTTTTTTGAAGGAAATAACTAGTTTAAAAGACGTAATAGCATTGGAAATGAAAGCTGATGTAAATAACCATAATATGTTGTTGAATGCAAAGTTTTATATAGAAGAGGTAAAAAATTGTATACATAATAGATAAATGCAATACTGGAATGTCGAAATTTTCAATGAAGTGTTAAAGTCGCCGATATTGGTCACCGATATTGTTTAATGTGTTGAGTCGTTTCAGTTTTGTTTTGATAGTGGCATTAATCCCATAGTGACACACATCTGTAATTAAACCTATCCCTAAATCTTCAAAAAATACCCCAAGCTACCTCTCAGCTATAGAGGTATAAGTCTTATTAGCTGTGTATATAAGTTCTATTCCTCTTAAATTGCAGTCACTTCCATTATAGGTGCAATAATTAAGGAGAATAGGTCTACATTTGTTTATTTTTTTGATTTTAAGAAGGTGTTTGACTGGATAAATTGGGAACTTCTTCAAAATAGGTTGTTACAATCTAATGTAAATGGGAAGTTTTATTATGCCATTAGGTCTCTTTATCAGGCACTATTTTCCCCTGTTCAGGTTAATGAATACACAACTGGAGGGTTTTCCCAAAATGTTGGTGTGAAGGACATGAAGGATATGTTATGTCTCCAACATTGTTTTCCATTTGTTTTGATGATTTAGCTCTTCAAATTAAAGCTTCTAGCTTGGGAGTTAAAGTTGATGATCAGATTGTGGGCATAATATTTTATGTGCTGGAAATGGAGACCAGTGGTAAATCAAGACAAAACACAAATAGTACATTTTAGACAAAAATGTCAGTTGTTTTTAATTTAGGTTCAAAAGTACTGTAATATACAGATCAGTATAAATATCTTGGCTCGACACTGGACGAGCACATGAAACTAACAGTGTTCTAGCTATGTCAGTGGGTAGAGCACTGAGATCTGTACTGAACAATGTGGTAATCTGGGATACCATACTAATACACAACTCTATAACTCAAGTGTATGTCCTGTGTCTGTTTCTGGTGTTTGGGGTTTCCGTGAACATACAAGTTGTAACACTGTGCATCATAGAGCTATTCAATCTTTTTTGGGAGTCCGTAAGTTTACACGTGAAGGGAAAATGTGGTTGGTTTGTAGTTCATCCCCCCTCCCTCCGACCCCTGCTTGCCTAAACCTTTCTGAACTAAACTAAACTATACAGCACACCAACAGCTAAGGAATTAAAAAATAATTTGTGACACAAAATATAGCTGAGTTGCTGGTCACAAGCCTCTTCTACCATCCTGCTGAATGTTCAGCATCCAAAACGATGTGGTTTGGACAAACTCTTAGACATTGCTCTGACTCTGCGTTGCAATACAAAAAACCTTTACAGCACGGCTGTTTACTAAAAGTACCATTTTGTTTGGCCGTTTAGAAGAATATACACATTAATCAAGCAATTAAAAAAAATACTACTTTAAATTTAATGTATTTTTCATTAACATTTTGTTTGCAATAATATCAATAATTCTGTACTGTTTCTCTTTAACTCCCTGCGCATTTTAGTTTGGGAAAGTTTATCATTAATCATTGATTAATTTTGCTTTATTTATTTATTATTTATATATATATATACAGTATATATATATATATGTTTTATGGTAAATTATTGTATTTCTTAGTTTTTTTGTCTACCAGTGTTTGGGCCGCAACAGGAGGTTATTCACAGTTCAGACACTGATGCAAGACAGTGAAACAGAACACTGACAGAATTCCCTTTTCTCTGTTTATTCAATGTCTCCCGTGTACGACAGACATTTGAAACTTGTCAAACGAAATGCAAGTGTGTGTGTACAGGTGTGTACACACATACAGTATGGAATGATTGTAGCATATAAAAAGCATTATTAGTACGGATCCCAGACAGAAATGTTACTACATATCACTGAGCAGAAGGCATAACTACCAATGCTAAAGTGTTTTCTCATGCTTGCTCAACCTGTCGTCTCTGCAGGAAATGCTCTTAACAAAGTGAGCCAGGCCCAAACTTTCAGGTTGCCTGTTTGACCTTATTAGTTTCGCGGCCCTTTGTTTGCCGGAGCAAATGGAGTAAGTTGGCAGGTTTGCCGGCATTTATCAGAGCATATTAGAGCTTTGCGAGGCTCCTATTAGACCTAATGAACATTTAAATCCTCTAATGGATTGAAGGGAATTGCGAACGGCAAATTATCAGCTAGATGCTCACTCTCCTCAGCTGCTAATAAAGACACCTGCCGATGGAAGCTCATCACCACCAGCGTGACTGTCTTGCTCTCTTTATTTTGCTTCACTCCATTTTCTCTCTCCTTCTGCCTCTTTCTCTCTCTCACTCTCCCCCATCACACACACAATCTCTCCCTCTAACCCACGCTGTGTTCCTCCATCTGTCTGAAACAGAGCATAGCAGTGTGTGGCTCCAAGCCCCCCAGTTTTCAGTCATTCATCAGTCCCTGTGAAGGCAACATCATAGTGCTCTCTTCTCTCCGGGAGGGATGCGCCAACAAAACCAAACCAGCCCATTACAGAGCTGTCACACACTGCCTCCGAGGCCCCGCTCTCTCTGTTCGTCTCCCCCCAAACCTCCCAACGAAAGATCTCCTCCTCCTACAATGAGAAATATATATTAGCCACAGCCGCAGTCAAACAGCATAGCGGAGAGCGTTCCTTCTCCCCCCAGAATGCCGAGGGGCTGCTGAACTCTGGTCTGAACCCCAAACATGTGGTCCTGCTTATACAAGGAAAGGAACTCACGGGACACCCGTGCTATTGAGCCCCATGGATTGTTTTGGCTGTGAAGCTAAATGTAACTGTATCGATCTGCTAGCCCTCACACTCATGCTGGCAGCTAGCTAACAAGGATGATGTCTCTATAAAGATGGGCTTCTTGTAGGGAGGAAGGTAGCATGATAGCCTACATAAATAATACATAATACATGAAAGGAGTGGTGGACATTTATTGGCCACCGGGGGTAGAACGATGAAACGACAGGTCCCTGCACTGTACCACTGACACTAATGGAGCGTGAGGGATCTGATTTGCATCCAAACACACTGGTCCCATCAGAGGAATTTACTGTAATGGCGATTGGGACAACTACACTGCAAATGTGTATGTAAACACTACATAGAAAAATATCCTGCTCAAAATGGCTGGTTTTAAAATACTTTGTGTGATGATAGATCACAGTACCTATTTATCCAGACAAACAGGGCCCATGTGGCTGGTGTCTAAATTAGCTGCTAGTGTGAATACGGCCAAGCTCTAACGTGTCCTTGTAACAGAGAAAATAAATAACAGAGATATTGTTCGTTTTTATTAATATATAATAAATACATTTTTCATTTAAAAATAAATGAATTTATTATTTACCAAAAACCTATAAATTGACTGGCTCAGGTGTGTGCATGTGTGCATGTGTGCGTGTGTGAGAAATAGAATATTGACTTCCTGGCTGATGAGAACACTGCTGTACTTGTGACCTGCAAGTCTCAAGGATATATAATGATAAGCATAAAGTTCACCAGCCAATAAGCTCTGAACTATGAAGCTCTGAACTTTTTTTGAATAACAACTCTGTGACACACAAGGCAGACGGCAACACATTCTCATTAGGGGCCCGATAAAAAGTCTTGAGTCAGCAAGTAAGCATCTGCCCTGATAAAATGCTCTTGAGCAAGAAGGTGAATCCCTGCGCTTTAATAGATGACACCCCCCACCCCCACCCTCCAACAGAAAAGTCCAAGTCTAAGCAGGAAAAAAAGACCGAGCTGATGAACATTGTTTCATGTCATGACATTTGCTTTCATCATTACATCAGTACATTTGTTACCGACAGTTCTCAAGCATGTGCTTTGACCTCCAGGTTATTGATTATTGATTATGGTTCTCATGCGTTCCTGCTTCCATTTGACATTACTGAACATGCATCAGGTACAGTATTGACAGAGAAAGAGAGAAATCAATAACAGTGAAGTCACTGAGCAGCGATCAAAACCAAAAGCCTTATTGTCTGTGTGTTCACATCGCTTCGTAACACTTCAATCTATGAACGCATGCGTTTGGTCTATACAATATTACTCATCTACCTTTGTTTTGCTAGTTAGGCGTGAGTCCTGCTCCCGGGGGGGGGGCATTTCATGTTTCTACGGTGATGACAACAGCCGCAGGGAAGGCCCTTAGAACTTTTGGGGATGCGACAGCATGAAACTGAATCCTAAAGCTGAATCAGGGTCACAAAGACTGTCAAACAACCTGAATGCGGCTGAACTATGAGAGTACACATCTACCACCAACTCTACGGTAACACCAAGGTCAAAGCACGTGATTCAGTGAAATTCAAGTATGTTGGTCAAATACACGTTACAAAGCAGCAGCCATGAATAGTAATGAAATGCTTGGTCGTAGTGAACGCTAGACTTTGAAGACACATGTAGCATACAGGCAAAATAAAAAAAGAATAAAATACGAGTGTCTAAAAAATTACATAAATAAAACAAAATTTACAGAATAAGATGAATATTGTTTTATGGACATATTCATTAAGCTTAGTTATGGTCAAAGTAAATGTGTTGTACAGTGCATGAAAACTGAAATTACAGTACGATATTTTATATGGCCCAATGCAATGCGAATATTAAGTTGGGTATACATTTTTAGCAACACTCACAGTCAACCATCTTGTTTCTAATATATGGTTATAGCCTTTCATATGGGCAGATATTAAAGTTGGAGAACAATGTTAACTGACAGAGGTTCACTTCACCCAGCTTTACACAAAATTCCCATGCAAAGTTGTCCAGTGAGAATTTTTCTGTGCAATGTGGAGAATGCAGTCCTTTAAAACAGATGTTTGTTGGATTTCTATTTAAAGACAGGCTGGGTGGAACATGTGTGCCAATGAATCATATTTGATATGAATTAAGTATATTTTAATGCTTTTGATTGCACAAACCTCTTTACATTTATTCAAATATTTTAGTATTTAGTAAGGTATTCTTTACAAAATACATCGAAAGCAATTATTTGTGTTAAATAAATGTTGCTGTTGTTTCAACTAAAGACAATAAACCAAATCTGTGTTTGTTTTGCTTATATCAAGTATTGAAAATTAGTTTTGTGTGTGCATCCATGTTAGTGTTTGTCATTAAGAAGCTACTTTCGAGTGCTCGTGAATTTTGTGAAAAACTGTGTATGTGTGTGTTGTCAATTTGTATTAGCAATTATACATGTACCAGACGTGCTTACAAAAGAATCAAACATCTTTCATAATTCTCAAACATCCAACTAATAATTTTGGTTTAATTACGATTTTTAATTCTCTCAAAAATGAAAGTAAACAGACGTTTCTTTGCAATATCTTGAATATGCTTGATTTGTTTCCCCGTGTTTATTTTGTTTAATTAGTGAGTGTGAGCTTCGAGCAAAATATAATTTTCTGAAGCATAATATTCACAAAACTGCAGTGACTTTTATGGGGAACTATTTACAATAACTGCTCAGGAAAGGATTGGAATATGAAATTCCAACTGACAACATAAAGACCTTCACACTTTGCTTGGCCTGTAAATGATCTAAATAAAATACATTACAATACTAATGTACTAATACAAATTTTAAAGAGACAGTACGTGTTCCTCTGAAATGTATCTATTTCTTTATCATTCCATATTGTCGTAGCAAAATAGTCATTATACGACTATGGCCAATGATAGTTGGAGAGTTGGAATTCAAATAAAATGTAAAATGTACAAACAGGATATCTAGAAGAAGCATGCAGGAGGCTACGGTGCAGATTAATCCGCAGTCGGACATTAATATCCAACACACAAACTGCACAAACGACACAACGCCCACAGCAGCTCTAGGTGTAGCTGTCACCGGAGAGGATCTTAAAAACACACCGGACCAGTTGTGTCTGCCGCGGCTCGCTCCCCGCGGTGACCCGGGGAACCTCCTCCCCACTTTGGCAGAGAGCTCAACGTGGGGCTAAACGGACACCCTCGCCTCCCCCTAACCCTCCTCCGGTCCTCTCTCTCTCTCTCTCTCTCTCTCTCTCTCTCTCTCTCCCATCTCTCGTTCCCCCTGTGGTGTGGAGATGAAGCTGCCAGTGGGGGGAGGGAGGGGAGGGGGTTTCTGACAGTCACGGCATGGCAGACACCATGCTCCCTCAGCCTTCTGAGACCAGGCTTACAGCACACACACACACACACACACACACACACACTGCGTGTGTGAACTCTAACAGGGGATGTGTGACATTAGTAGTACAAGTGACAACAAAAGCTCTCCGTCTGACAGTGATAGCATGATTGACAGGAGGGGGAACAGAAGAGGGAATCGAACCATCTGCGCGCAACAATGTGGGCCCACAACAAATGGGAACTTGTGTGTGTGTGTGTGTGTGTGTGTGTTGCCTGTGTACTCATAAATACACAAGTGTGTGTGTGGTATTAATACAAGCAGAAAAACTTTCAAGATTACCATATAGCTGGGATTTAGACCCAGCATGCACGCACGCAGGCACACATGCACACACAGAGGAACATGCACTGCACCACACCAAATCCACAGCCACATTCACACACACACACACACACACACACACACACACACACACACACACACAGACCCTCTGTTATGGCAGTTCACACGCAAGTATGCATGAGAAAATATTAATCTGTTTACACACTCACGCACACAAACCGCAAAGACATTTGTCTAGAGTTGTTACTGCACATAGGAACTTTGATTATGGGGTATATGAACATGTATGTGTGTGTCATAGCCTACAGTAGGCTCACGTGGGACACACTATCAGAGAACATACAACTCCGTTTATTCTATCGTTTTAAAGGTCTAGCGCGCACCTACTCAAACGTGAGTCCGTAGGCAAGACAAACGCGCGCACGCACGCCGCACACTAGCCACACTTACCTTCGTTGCCTTTAGTTCCCGCGGCGCCTAACGCGTGAAGGGAGATAGTCCATAGCGCGAGAATCGCAGCCAGCCCCGCGTCTCGAGCCATGGTGCCGAGCCTTGCGCTGCCAGCGTTCCTCGCTCCTCTCGTGCTCTCACTCCCAGCGTGCGCTCTGCCACTCTCTGCCTGGAGTGGAGCGAAAGCCGGCTCCGGACACGCGCGTGTGTGTGTGTGCGTGAGAGAGAGAGAGAGAGAGAGAGAGAGAGAGAGAGAGAACGTGTGTGTGCGTGTGTTGATATGAGGGCTGCTAGCTGATTGGGTGAGAGTTTTACAGCTTGCCTCTGTGGCGGCTTCCATACACTCTCATACAATCACACACTCACACACTCACACACACACACACACACACACACACACACACACGCACACACACATTCACACACGCATACATAAATGCATACATAAAAACACTCTCAGTAAGCACGGCAGGGGGGGGGGGGGGAGGGACACACGTGTCTGTCAAACTCTCCGCAGCCAATTAGAGCGTGGGATTGGCCCCGAGTGAATGCTCATTCTACCTGGCTGACCAGCCACGACTTCGACTTTATCTGTCCTCATCATCTTTCGTTTATTTATTCAGCGTTAATGACGTTCTATTCTCAGACACGCTAACCTAGCCAGTGGCAAATACTTGATTGATGTGACAGTGTGAGAAAATGTCTGTGGGGCCCCAGGATAATGATTAGCTATAGATCTACAGTATTACCTTCATAAGGTTATTATCTACGAGCAGGTGGGCTATATGAAAATGATAATGTGAGTTATATTAGCCTATGTGGGGAAATGGTGTAGGCCTGCCATAGAAATTTTACTGTTTAAAAAGTTAAGCCCCATAAAAAAAAGAAAAGCTTTGAATGTATAGTATATTATCAGCCTCATTCAGTTCAGAGTTTCAAATGTCTTGAAGGCATAAAATGTAAGATCTAGTATCATTACGTAATTTTATTTTCCATCCTCCTTTCCTTTTGGGAAAACGAATTACATACAGTATGTATTGCATACATGCACAATACAACAAGGGTGTTGTCTCCCATCACTATAAAATGCCTTGGTTTACTAGGAACTTTTGCATATACTTTCAGCAAAAGCTGGACCACAATTCTTTGTGCAGGGCAGGCGCATCAGATAGGCACACATGTTGATCAAATGTGTTTACGATGTCTGTTATCAACAGTACATTATATGGCCAAAAAAAAAAATAGACATGCTACCACTTCCTACCACTGGCTAATAGCAATGGCCGACTGTAATGTGTGTCTGCGGGAAAAACTGTCCTTAAAGGCACACTCGTCGATTGCATTACAGCGCTCCCGGAGCCCCCAATGTCCTCCCTATCTCACTTGCGCACACGCTATGGTCCAAGAAAGACACGCGTGACTTTAAGAGGGGAGGGGAAAAGAACGTTGTGAGCCTAGGACTAGGAGTCACATCCGGGGAGGAGTAGAGGGGAGTGCGAACTGCTCAGGAGCAGTGCAGCGGCATGCAAGTGTTAAAGCAAAACAACAATGTTTTTGCTGTGCTGGTTTCGACCACAATGGCAATTTGAGCAATGTAATTTGAACTGGAATCTATGAAATAACCATGATTGTGGCCATGCAGCTGGAATGGATAGATGAATGAACGATAAAGAGGTGTCACAGTCAAATGCAGGCAATGGGCTGCCATGCCAGCCCCTCCGGACACGGGGGGTTCTGTTTGGCTCTATAATGCTTCCTGCTCAGAGTGCACAAGGGGCCGCCTTGTGCCCGCGAACATGTTGTTTTTCAATACAGAGTGGAGCAAGAAAATGAGACTCACACACACACACACACACACACACACACACACGGACACACGTAAGCACACAGAGTGATATGCTGAGGGTTTGAGAAGACCTCATTTTTCTTCCCGGCTGTTTGCTGCGCACATTGTGTGTTGTTTGTGAGGCTGCGTTCCAGTTTGCCACTAGGCTGCGCTGTCAGTCTGCCTGTCTGCCCGTGTGTGCACGTATTGCTGCTGCAACATTGTCCTCGTTGCCCTGACTCCAGAGTCATTCTGGCGAGAACGCTTGCCTCTGCCCAGGAAATATCACTTTCACAACTGACCCTCATACAGGCCATAAGCCACATACAAGCTCTGAGCATATAGGCTTTACGGATGAAGAGGAATATAAAAATAACACATTTAAAAGAGCTGACACAATTAGCTTTATAAAAGAATAACTTCAACTAGGAATACTCCTCACTTTACTTAGATAATGTATATGCCCTATGACTTAAAGATTAAGGTCAGACTGATTCTAGATTTTTCTTATTGTCAACATATGCTATAAAGCCTAAATCAGAGACCAAAATGTACAATCTTTTTTACCACTAACAAGTGTTGTCAATCTAGCCAACACCATATAACTCATACATGGGAAAGCAAAGAAATCTATTGTGGCCCAAAAATCTGTGAGCGCATGCTGTTGCTTTTGGTTAGTAACTGATTAGGATTAACACGAGGATTGGGCATGAAACATTGGGAGGGTGTCTTTATGAAACCCAATGGAGGCCCAGTAGACAGGCTGATCATGTGACCAGAAAGTCACTTTATAAAGTTGTTCCAGGGAAAAACATAATGATTTCACTGTATTCTTTGCAAAGTTTCACCTTAATATGATATCACAATAGAAGGCAGTAATGATTTTGATCTTTAATTTCCCTAAATTAAAGACATTAGAGGCCTTCTCCTTTCCAAACTCAGTATTGTATATTTTTTAGTGATAATAAAATTGTGATACTGTAAATAGTTTTACTGTTTACTATTTACAGTATCACTGTTTGCGGGGAGGGGACAAGCTTAGCAGAAAGGATGGGCTGTGTTTTTTGCCTGTGTATACTTTCACATTTCATTTTTGCCTATTTTTGCTCGACTCTCCAAAGTTTCCTACTGAACCTTTAAAAACAGCTCCTACAGTATCTTTCTTATTCCAGGAGAGTTTTGGAAAATCACTGCTTTGCACTGAAATCTGTAACCTCCATTGACACAGCAACAAAGTGGGGAGTCCTGAGTGTGTGTGTGTGTGTGTGCGTGTGTGTGTAAATGTGTCCCATCTCAAGACCACCTAAATATCTCCACCTGGGTCTCTACTGGGAGCCTGTGGGCAGCAGTTGGCAACTTGGCAAAAAAGCTTACGGGGAGTATGTGTAAAGGTGTGTAGACAGCAGTGTGTGTGTGTGTGTGTGTGTGTGTGTGTGTGTGTGTGTGTGTGTGTGTGTGTGTGCGTGTGTGTGTGTGTGTGTGAGAGAGAGAGAGCAGATGGTAGGGGTCAGTGTGTGCCTGGTGTTGTGGAGCTTGTTGCTGCATGTTGTCTAAATATAACCCAGCAGTGACAGAGCTGTTTAGAACACACTTAACCGTCTCTGATGCCATTCACACTCTAATGCTTTGGTCACTTCTGAGCATGTCCTATCAAGGTAATGCAAAAACAAGTTTAGCTTGGTGTATCGGCTACCCCGTTTAAGAATCACAAGCAATGAACCTCATCTTTTAAAAATATACTGTATAAACCATAAACCGTAAACAGTATAACTAAAAACTACATTGAAATAATATATCAAAATCCCAATTAGGTCATATTAACGGATGCTTTTGGATTTGGATTGTGGATTTGGACACGCCATAAAGCACCATGCGCTTTAGACCATCCCCTCAGATCGTTACAGACATTTTCTGGGAAAATATGGTCTGCCTATAAGGACATATATGTTTAATTTAGTTGCTTTTCTTAACTTTTTCTGTTTCATTTAACTCAAAAGATTTGTCCACTGACCATATTCTATATGTAAAGTCTCACTAAAAGAAAAGAGAAACTTCTTATGCTAAGCTGTATGGGCAAAGCTCCTCTATATGCCTTTGACTTTCCCCCATTAATGCTAATCATGCTTTTGTTATATGCCATTGTTCTTTAGGGCAAATCTTTTAATGGGCATGGGTGCCTGCTTTAACATGACCTGTGTCGAGGAGAATTTAGGGTTAGCTTGATTTTTATAAAGCTTCTTTTCTCCAGACACCAATCTTTTTGTCAGCAATTTATGATGCTTTGAACAATGATTCTGGCCAAACAGCACACGCATAAAAGGAGATAAAATCTAACTCTCTAAATTGCTTGTGAGCTAGGACTCACTAATGAGCACTGATTAGTCAATCTAATTTACCTGCATATGTTGCTGATTACTGCCTAATTGCCTTTACCTTGCCTGCATCTGTTATCTCTCTTATCTGTTGTTGTCTCTGTTAGCAGTATGATTTGGTGCAAGCGCCTCTGTGAAATTATATGTCGATTCGCGTTTCTTTTCTGTATCATTATCGACCGGTACATAGTGTGTCAATACCTCTGCCTTACTTCTGTGGTATAGAACAGAAACAATGTTCCAGGCTGTTTTCTTAGCAAACTAAATTAAATAAATAAAAATGAAATATAAAGGATAACATGACAATCATCTCTGAACAACATCTAATGAAATCCTCTAGTTTATTCCACCTTAAAACAGTGATAATTTAAAGCCCACCAGCATCTCTTAGTGACCTGTGCACTGGAGAAGAGCATTCTAGCATTGAGCTGCAGTGTAGCAAAGAAACACCATCCGCATGCTGTACAGTTCCTATACTGATTGGCATCAACAGGTTGGCGTAAACTTCCATGATCTGGTTTCAGGACAAAACCAAACTGTGGCTACGTCAGAATAGCCAAAGCAGATCTGGGACACACGTAAGAATATCGTTACTAATTTGGATACAGCTCCTCATTCAGTCAGTCAAGGTGTTGTGATGCATAATAGCCATGAACAGCCAGAATGTTCTTGTTCCGTGGACGCTGACATGAGGTTGTGCGTTCAATCCCCAACATGCAGCCTGCCTTTAAGCATCCTTGAGTAAGATGCCTAACCCTTATATGCTCCTAATATTTACTCGGTAAGTGCCTAATTATTATTATCTGATGAGATCTATGTGTGTATTTTAAGTCACAATACATCCTCCTTGTGGTGTCTTCATGTATTTCTACCACTGAATTCTACTCAACCTTAGCTCCTAGCTCAATAAATCCAAGCTTTTAGCCTGAGGATCAGGCTAAAAGCCACCACCAACCCCACCTCACCGCCCCCTTAGGAATAGAACAAGTACAATAGGTTTATTAGGAGTAAGGAGGCATGCTGGGTGTGTTTGATACACACCCAAGATCCAAGAGCAGCAGAGACCGTGAGAGGGTTTTAACGAAGCCCGTCAATAATGAGGTCAAACACAGAGCATGTTTGTTGTCTACAAGTGTGTACAGTTCTGTATGCAGGCCTACCTGTGTGTGTGAGTGTGTGTGTGTGTGTGTGTGCGCGTGCGTGTGTGTGTGTGTGTGTGAAGGAGAGAAAGCGGGGGCATTTCGGGGTCACTTCGGTTGCTGTGTTAACATTTAAGCGTAATTAGCAGTCTCCTTCTAACCCTCCAGTATCATTAACATTGAACAACAACACAAGAACTATCCCAAATAGTCTACACAGTGATGTCCTAAATTCTGTTTTTGTTGTCCTTGTTAGTTCTTCTTTGAAGTGACATTTCCGGCATGAAGGACTTACATCTCAGAAGATGACCAGCTCAAACTGAGGACGTTTCTCGTCTCCAAGACAGTGGGGGACACCGGAATGGCACCAGCTTTGCTTAGCGTCGGATAAATGCCTACAACCTTATATTCATCCAACCAAACTGCAGTAGACTGAATCATTATTGTGTTCCCTCAGTCGGGGACAATTAGCAGTGAAGCCGAGACTGACGTTTATTTATATGGAAACATTTGATATTGTTTCTTTAAACAAAGCAAAAACCTCCTACTTCACAATCAACATTGGACACGCCCACCAATAGCAGATAAGTATAAGCATTGGATGAAATGAAAAGGTTTATGCAGAGATGCCGCCGCCCATCGCCTCTTCTCTCATACACACACTGGAATTGCACACACGCACACACACACACAGACATCATTATAACAAAATAAAAGCAGACAGAAATAGATCTATGTATTCCATGTCAGGTGTTCTATTAGAGAGATTCACCGCATCAATCAGTCCTGCTCCCTCTCTCTCCCCCCCTCTCTCTCTCCCTCCCTCCCTTCCTCTCTCTCTCCCTCTGTCTTTGTCTTCCTGCTGAAAAACTCCTCAGCCCTG
>JAODLI010041621.1:0-17798 GCA_027575585.1 Percopsis omiscomaycus
GTGGTTGCCATAGTGACAGTGAAGTGCATGAGACTATGCTTTAGGAGACTGACCAGGAAACGGAAGCAGGATTAATCTGAAGACAGGGACAGAACAATGGCCATGAAGGCTAAGTACAACCATTATAGTGCATGTGTCCACAGAATGTGGATTTTTGAAGTGTAATAAAATAGTTTACATTAAAAACACAATTATGTCTATTTGTTTAGATTGTTTGTAGGTAGGCCTATGATACCATTCAAAAGTTTAGGATCAATATTTTGTCCATTAAAAAACATTGAATTGATCATAAATACAGTGTAGATATCGGTAATGTTGTAAATGACTATTGTAGCTGGAACCGGCTGATTTTTAATGGAATATCTACATAAGTGTACAGAGGCTCATTTTCAGCAACCATCACTCCTCTGTTCCAATGGCACATTGTGTTAGCTAATCCAAGTAATTTTAAAAAGGCAAATTAATCATTAGAAAACCCTTTTGCAATTATGTTAGCACATCTGAAAACCCCTGTGCTGACTAAAGAATAAAACTGTCCTTTTTCAGACTAGTCGAGTATCTGGAGCATCAGCGGGTTCGATTACAGGCTCAAAATGGCCAGATACCTAAAACTTTTTTCTGAAACTCAGTCTATTCTTATGTATGTATGTATGTATGTATGTATGTATGTATGTATGTATGTATGTATGTATGTATGCATGCATGCATACATACATACATAGGCTTCACAGCTGACAAATGTTTCATTTACTTCTACATGTAATGAATTTAAGGTCCCGATACGCATGTGTTTTTCAGTTGTTTACTCATAATGAAAATTCCCAAGCAAATAAAGCAGTCGTGGTAAGATTTGATCAAAGAAACATTTATTATACAGAAAATACACCATGTTATTGTGGGTTGGGTGCAAGGGAGGACATCTGACTTTAGTGGTCGCCTTTCTTCGGGGGAAACAGTGCATACTCGACAGCCAGAGCAACAGTAAATGCAACGAAGCCCCACTTGAAACCCCTCAGCAATACATCGGACAGAGTTACAGCACGAGCAAAGCCGCCGGAGTACCTCCACGCCTCATTACTGCAAGGAGAGTAGGGCGAACACATTAGACGCTGTGTCAAGACTACAAGTCCCAGCATGCATTGCAACATAAATGTTACTCCACACCTGCGCCCCCCGCCCATGTCCCTTCCATCTACCTATAAGCCTTTTATCAGCTGCACAGTGTATCGAGAGTGTTGCCTGCATACAGTTGGTTAGCTGGCTTTTGTGGAGATGATGTGGTGGGCATTATAAAAGACTATATTATCAGGACAGGAGACATCAAAACATTAATCAATTAGGTCATTTAGCAGACGCTTTTATCCAAAGTGTAAACTTCAGAAAAATTTCAGATTTCTGGTTAATTTAGTTTCCCTGTGACACAATTACTGATTGAAAGGATTCTGTGTGCTTGCAGAAACACAATACATCAGAGATGATGAATGACATATTAAACTCATTGTTAGTTTAATAGAAAGACCTTACTTGGGGAGAGATGTTTCCTGTTAATTTAATATTTGTGTAGGACTCATTTTTACACAGGGGTCAGGACCAGTTTTTTTTTTTTAAAGGGTCCAAATTTGTTGTGATTTTTTAGTTCGGCCCCATCTTTGATAGAGTTTGATACCCTTGCTGTAGAAAGAATCGGGAAGTTGTAAAGAGTCACTTAAAGTGCACTCACACTACAGGCTACTGTACTAACCGTGCCCACGGATCCTTGAGGCCTCTGGCTGCTAGTCTCTGCTGTGTGAACTCCAGGGGTGTTCCCTCCGTTTTCCACTGACGCCAGTCTGGCATGGACATCTTACTGTGTCCGTGGTCACCCCCCATCCTGAATAACGTTAGCACCCAACAGTATTTTACTGCATGCTTTTATCATAGCTAATCTGAGAGCATCATGAATTCTATGGTTTTAAATATGTACTATCGTGCACATACACGTGGAATATGGCAAATTTAGAGTACTTTCTAAACTTCAATTCAGAATTTAGTATATAACCAAACAGCTCAAGCAATCCATTGCATTGCAGCTACAAGGAAATGTTATTACAGTACCAGACCGTAGCTATTTGCAGAACGATAACGTTAGCTGGCTCATATTTAGCCAGTCCCCTGGGATTTATTACTAACCTTAATATATATTTTCAACAGCACACTAGCGTTGGGTACTGAGGATAAACAGTAAAAGATAGATTATATATTATTGTTTACTGAAAAAAAACAGCCTACCCGAATGTTTTGTTGTGACCTCTGGTATATACTAGCTAGACGAATGACTGCGAGTTTGTGATTGCGACAATTATCAGCTGATTTACGGCACTACGGCACGCACTTTGGACAAAACTTGTTCAGAATACATTTTTCTAACCACTAATTGTGTTTTAACAACATATATTTGGTTTACAGCGGTGCTTATACATTTGCCTTTGAAATAGTTTCCTTTCATCCCATAAAGGAAGCAATTATTAAGTAGTATTTAGTAGTTTAATTATTAATGTATTTTAATTCCTGTCTGATTGCACATTTTAAATGTCATAGCATTCATGCTAGGACATTGCCTTTATAATATATCGGATTTATTCTTCCATTACAGCTGAATATTGTTTTGTTTAAATTCAGCACAGTCATCCCATGCTATTCTAGAACTAGGCTATAAGTCAAAACACATTACTTGAACCTGAACACAGACATTAAGACAGTATTTTAGTACTATTTATTTATAGACATGAAGGAATTTGTACATTAGGCACATTTGTTCACAAGAAATGTTACCAGTTTGTGGAACAGGAGGAATACATGACACATTTTCCTTAATTATAAAGCTACAAAACACCATATGCATACATTTCTTATATACACATAATTATGTACACAAGGTAAATTATAAATCCCAGTGCCTCATCACAAAGGGCTACCTTGATTCTGGTGACAAGTGTACAGTATTTGTATTAAAGAGTCCCAGTAGTTCAGTCTGAATATCAGCTGTTTTTTTGTGACGTAGTGAAGTGAAGTAGTGATGAGGTAATAACAATCTTCGTTCTCTATCTATGCCATAATATTTTTTAATAATTTCCAGATTTTTTCACAATAATAAAATAGTTAACAATATCGTCTATTTTTCTTATGTCACATACATACAGTAAATGAATCATAAAAACATTGGCGACACTGTTGGAAAAAGCAGAAAATTCCTCTTAGTGCCTTTAAGCCTCTTCCTGGGTGTGCTATGATTTACAGTTTGCTTTTAGGGTTGAGTAGGTCTTTTAGAGTGTCCAGGTTCTCTCCCTCTGGAGCCTCGGGCCATGCGCTGTGGTCTGAACAGGCAGAGAGAAACACAGGGACCCACAAACTTAGCAAAACACCACAACAACCAGAAAGTGTGTCGTGAATGCTAATGTACATACTCGGTATCTCCCACATAGAGTGGTAAAGGCTTTGCCCCGCATCAACCTTTAGAGTGGCCCCAGAGATGTAGGAAGCAGCTGGGGAGAGCAAGAAACACACTGCAGGGGAGATCTGAATAAGAACACAAGACAATTCAAATTTAAATGGCCTTGCAACTTCTAGCCATGTAACATATTCCCCAATGTTTTCATGGCTACCCCCTCCCCCCCCAAAAAAAGTTTACAGTTAATATTTAAAATAAGTATACGTTTTAGGGTCTGTAAATAAGAGGTTTTAATGTGCTACGTCTCGTTTCAGCTAGGAACTGCAAGAGTTTGGGACAGCTCCCCTATAATGAAGGAGACCTTATCAAACACAGTAGAACCTGTTAACCTAATGAACTGGGGTGCAGCCCCTCAAACTCATCTATGGTGGGTCAGTAATGAGAGATGAGGTCTCCGTTTACACACCTCCTCGGGTACGCCAACTCTTTTTGCTGGGCTGAAGGGAATAGACATCCGGAAAAGTGTTGGTCCAAATTCTTTGTAGTTCTCCATCGCAGTCTTAGAAATAATAGTGCCCTGTGGCCATATAAAACACGCAGTGTCATTAACACTAAAAGAAACAATAAGAACATCTATGATGCTCGGTTATAATAATGAATACAGTGCCTCCTTACATGCATCATACATACCGGTGCAATAGCGTTAATTCGGACCCCTGAGGCCGCCCACTCAATGGCTAGGCTCTTAGTTAGATTATCAACCGCTGCCCTAGCTGCTCCGGTATGTCTGTCAGGAAGAGCGGGATATAAAAAGGTTTCTGTGCAATGAATAGTATATACTCAATTACAACATGATTGTGGATGCATGGTGGGGTTTTTCATAACACTTCTTACGCCATTCCAGGGAAGCCTTTCCACATGTCAGCAATGATGTTGACAATGACTCCTCCATGTTCCTTCATCCATGCCTTGTAGACTGTTGGAGGCACACACTTTGAATAATACACATTGACTGGCACAGTAATCATTTCCAAAATCCCTCTACCCCTTACCCTGCTGGCAGCAGTGGAATGTTCCAGTCAGGTTGGTGTCTATAACAGCCTTCCAACCCTTGGAGGACATCAGCTCTGCTGGGCTGCTGAACTGGCCTCCCCCATTGTTGACCAGAAAGTCGATCCGACCATACTGTTTCAATACTGATGATACAAGTTCCTTTACCTACCGCACACAATGAAAGAACTGAGATCGAATGATTCTTGGGATAATTTGCATAGGGGTTTTAGTTCCTGTACTGGGGATTACCTCGTCCTCGTTACGGATATTGCATGGTATTGGAGTGACAGATGCAGGGCTGGCAGTAGGGACTTTTTGTTGCAACTCCAGAGCCGCTGCTTCCAACCTCGTCACCTTTCTACTGGAGATAACCACACTACAGCCTACAGATGGATTGAAGGCGAAATTGTAGTTACATCAATTAAAGCAGCAGTTACGTTTAATTCAGTTGAAGGGACTGGGTTTACGCAGTTAAGATAGCTAGATAGTTCAAAAGTATGTATTTCACGGTTGAAGTGACATCCAAGCTCTGTAGGACAAAGTGCAACATTGCCTCTATTGGCGTCGTCGTTGAGTTATAACAAAAGTAGCCTATACAATTTACAACATTTTTGCACTTACCGAGCTGGAGCAGCTCTGTTGAGATTGCTTTACCTATGCCGGTCCCCCCACCTGTTACAATTGCAACTTTGTTATTAAACAGACCGGACCTAAATACACTGGACGACGCCATGACGGTTACTGGCAAGTTGAAAAATACAATTCCGCGCCCTCTAGTGATTATACGTTGTAGCATCAAGTCTTAATGTGGAAAATACTACACTGCCACTACTTTATGTGAACCCTTTCAATTAGGTCTACCTAAACAGACAAGGCACTGAAACATTATTGGACACAGATTATCGTACCAATAGAATGTTCTTTGTTAATTTGTTTTGCTGCAAAGAGGTTTTCAAATCCTATTTGTTAAGAGGAATACTATCCCCAAAAGTAACTTATCTGATGAGTACAATCAGTTATTACAGAGTAGGTATGAGTTTCACATTGGCTTACAGTTAAGCATGTCAGGGTTCAAACCCAGGACTCTTAGTAGGAATTAACTCCCCAATAACTGAACAAGCTTTCTAGAACCCATTGTATTGGATCAGTTACTCACTTCACATTGAAAGAGGGGAAATGCATCCTGAATGGTGTCAATAGCTTTATTTAGATATATGGTCAATAGGGCGATCAAAAGTTCAAAGCAGATCCTATCAAATTCCATGGTTGGACAAATGTAACAGCTACAGAGCACGGGAGCACAACCCCCCTCCCTGGCTGTGAGGGGTATTGAGTATTGGGTTAAGTATTCCTTCAAGGAATAATCACAAATCTATTTTAACTAGACTGTACTGGAAATTGTACTTTACTCCCCAAAACCTGAAATGTACATACCTCACCAACCATTTCATTTGGCAAACCAAAGTAACTTTTCAGTTTAACTGTATAAAAGACACCAAAGACAGAATCCGCTCCAGACTGCTTTATTTTGTGATGTTGATCTATACAAAATAAAGTCCCAATTCCCCAGTGATCGTTACACTGGTTTACTGGTCCTTCAGCTCCCTCAGCCTCCTGATGGCTGACTTGACTGTGACAGCAGAAGTTGTGCTGAAAATGAACACACACACACACACGTTAGGGCATATCGCGGACACATTTCTTCCAATACTTCAGACAATCAATGGCTTCAAACGGATCCTCCAGACTATGCCACTGAGGTCACTTGGTAACTGTGCGTCTAGTTTTGTTATAGGATAATTCACTGCAATGCAAAAGGATGTCTCAAAGACAGAAAACAAAGAGCAAGACCATTAAAGAAAAGGTTCTTCAAACCGGTAGACAGACCAACTTTGGCATTTGCAAAAGTACAAAAATTACATACAATTTTTATTACATTTAAAAAACAAAAAGGCTACTTTGACATCCTAGTCACTTTCTAGTTTTGGCAACACCTACAGTAATTTAGTAATCCTTTTAAAAGATGTTGCACACAAACCAGATTATGAAAACTGCATCTGAAAAACCATTCAAAAGTAGAGAGTAGGCTGAATAATTGTATCAGTAATAAAATGGTGAAATGGACGAGAGTTTCTTCAATTTGCATCAAATTACCAGAGAAAGAGTCGCACCCCTAGATTACATTGAGTGGGATGTTTTTCCAAAATTCACTTATATTAAGATGACAAATAAATTTACCATGTCACCAATTCTTTTATTTTGGTTTCTGATAATGATTAGGTCTATAATTGAAAGTGACAAAAGCATAGTTTATAGCGCTTATTGACAAGATGTTATTACATGATTATTATGAACCAACACTTGTACAGTGTTATTAGAGATTCAAATAATTTCATATCACGATTATAGTGACGAAAACATTAAAACAAGCCAATACTTTTATGTAAACCATATCAAATGTGCATATAAAAGCAACCACCATTATAAACAAAGCAATGTGCATGCAAGAATACAACCATAGATAAACCAATGTGCGATCCAATGTGCAGGTGTTGACATTAAAATACATCAAATCAAATGAACAGCACTGACTGCATGTCCGTTCTCTCCTTCATAAAGAAATAAGTGCCTGTAAGACCATTAGTCCACTCTGCATATCAGTCTAGAAACTCCCTTCAAAAAAGGTGTTTTATCAGGTGGTCCCAATAGGCATCAATTAAATCATTGGCAGATGATTGGACAAAGGTTGTCCAATCAGTCTTTAAACACAGGTGCTAGCAGACTTCAACAAGACATGGAGGATGCTTTTCTCTACACAGGCACTTGCCAACTGAACTACCTGTGGTTCTGTAACTGCTGATATCCGAAGCAAATCCTAGAGGCAGCTCTAGCGAAATCTGGATGGTTTTACCCCCTTATGCCACTGCACATTGATATTAGAGCCTAGTAAGACCTGTCATATACACAGGTAAATAAAGAGACCAGGTACTGGGAACTAGAAGACAACCTGCCATAGACTTCATGACTGCAGTCCATTTAAAAAGTTACGTTAAAAAAGGTAGAAATAAAGCTTACTTGTATGTCCAGGCACCTCCAGCCACAGTCTTCATGCAAGAGCCGCAGTGCCAGATTCCCACCGCCTTCCTCTTCATCTTAGTCTGTAAACAGAAGGTGCATCACTTTTAAAACCCGGGGGTTCAGATACTATGCGACAAGGTCATATCTGTCTTGAAGACAAGTACTGTTGCAGGGACTCCAATGACTAATGATGCATTATTGAAATACAAGTAGAACCGCAACCCACAACTACTCACTGGAGAGTGAGATTCAAAGATCCTCCACAGCAGACTGTCCTTACCTTGCCACAGAAGGAGCAGGTGTATTTAGCGTGCTGGCTGATTTCAATCTTCTTTACCATTTTTCGGAGCGACGCGCCATAACGCGTGCCGTATTTTCCAACGATCCCCACCTTCTTGGTGCGCTTGGCCTAAGAATTAAATGGAAAAACCAACCAGCATTAATATTAATTTTCAGTAAGCAATGGGCCTGGTACAAAAGGCCCATGGGATTATACCATGCAAGTCTTCAGCTGTAATGCACAAATACTGTCCCTGTCAAAACGGACTAGATTGATCATTCATATGATAAACGTTAAATATTTATAAACATTAGCACATAACTTACTATAGCCTGCCCAAGGTGCGTTGTGGGGGCTTATAAGTGTGCTAACAGACGCGCTAGCTAACTGTCGGTAATAGTTGAAGTTTGCTTTACGCCAGGGATATAACCAACCAACAACCAGGCACCAGTATTCATATGCATTTCGTACGTGATTGTACCATAAAGTAGTTAAATGAAGCCATGTTATGTCTAAACAGTTGTGGGCGTTTGCCTCTCTCGTTCTAAAAAGACCACTGGGCCTGGGAAAGTACTGTGGGAAGCCATTACTGTCGCTACATGACTTGAAAACATCGTCAATACAGTTTCCTTAATCACGCAACGAACACAAATGAGACTTCTATATAACAAACAAGGGTAACCCTATGCCTGCGAATATGCTATTATTTCATTTATACAACAGAATCTGTAAGATTCACATAGATTGTGAAAGGGACATCCAGGGCTCACCATTCTGTCAGTGGAGACGTAGAAGAAAAGAGGGATTGCTTAGTACGCATGCGCAATTTACACTGTTCGTTACAGAGCATTGTGGGAAATGTGTACATTTTAAGCAAATCGCTGCTAAACACAATGTCGTTTTTTATATTAATAGATGGACATTATCAAGACCTTCGGTCGTGTATGAATGATACTTTTAATTTGGTCATTATTGTTCCGGTGAAAAAAAATGTTTTGTAGTCATTCCAAAAGGTGCCAACCAGGTAACCACGGACGCTTTTAGTCATCCCGCGTATGCGCAGATATAATGTGGACATCAGCAGCCTTAATTCACCGTTGAGTGCAGTACTGGTGCAGCCTTTGAGTGTTTTGTTTTTCTTACTAAAATGTAATTTAGATCGTATTTGTTAGTTTGTAAGTATATGTTGTTCTGAAAGATTCAAATCGGACAACAATTGATTTTCCTGATATAAGATGAAGCTAACACGAAAACTGGTTCTTGCTAAGGCTAAGGCCTCTGACTTAGACAGCGTCAAGAAACTTAATTGCTGGTAGGTAGTACACTTTTTTAAACATGTACGTTTTTTTTTCTGGTTTTGATTTAAACGCTGTTGACGGAAGGCAATAATACATTTTTGCTAATTTTTGTCATCAACTTTTGCAGGGGGTGCAACCTAACTGATGTGAGCAGCCGAAACCAATCTCAATTTATAGGCATTTTCGCAAATTATATATCCATTATTCACTCTCTTATACTACCGTATTAACTTTCTCCTTGTTCAGAGTTCAATCAACTTTTCACTCTTTTTCCCCAGATTTCAATCTTTTCTCAAATACCCAATATAGAGGTGCTGACGTTAAGGTATTTAACTCAGCCCACGTTTCTCTCTATTACGTGCACGCGCATGCATGCATGCCCATGTTTATCACATTGAACGATTGTGATAATTCATTAATATCTCCCATTGGTCTCTCTATGTAGTGTCAACAACATTGCGTCCCTCGCTCCCCTTGCTGCCTGTCTGTCATTGTGTGAGCTCTACTTGAGGCGAAACATGATTTCCTCTCTTTCTGAGCTCACTCATCTTCGTCCCCTGACCCGTCTGAAGGTGCTGTGGTTGGCTGAGAACCCGTGTTGCGGGACCGACTCCAACCAATACCGGCTCACCGTGCTCCGCTGCCTGCCACGCCTACAAAAGCTGGACAACCAGGGTAAGATGTGCACCATGTAGCGGTACCAGGGTTGGAGGTAAGTCGGTATTATGGGACTGGGATCACATTTGTTCTTGTGTTTGCGCAGTAGTGACAGATGAGGAGCTAGCACTTGCTCTTGCTCTTGTGGAGGGGGACGACATAACCACACCTCCCCCACCGGATCAGAACCGGCTTCCTGCAAATGGGCTGTCTGATGTTGAGACAGAGAACGACACCCTCAACTATGACATGGAAGAATCCAGGTAAGTCTCTGCGCGTAGACACAAACACCTGTGGCACGTACTAATGTGACTTCAATAGGAAAGCTGGATGTCAAAACACATAATTCATTTTCATCGACTGTAGTTGTTCTTAACAACTTAAACTAAACATTCCTCCCTCCTATTTGTGTGCTAAAATCAGTGGACAGGAAGGGATAAAGAATCTTCAAGACGAGCCCCCCTCACTTTCATCAACCAGAGTGACGAGCTGTGCTGTCAGAAACGTACCTCCCTCTCAAAAGGTAACTTTAGCTCAAAATTCCCTTCTTTCTTTTTTATATGTTTGTCAGGGAACAACGCTCCTCTGTCTTCTTGTATTCATGCGTGTTTTTGTTTAATGTGTTTTTAGTCACACACTCTTGAGGCAGTACTGTTGCTGCTGAAGGATTTGGAAGAAGAGGAGCTGCACATTATACACACTGCCACCAGGAACCGACTACAAGCATACACACTCTCCACAGAAACACGGGAGACTGCTGACATCCAACACTAATGCATTGCATGAGCCACACAACCTATATATTTATTGCCCTCTCCACATCAAACCCTTCCTGTTCCCCAGGTGTGTCTAACATACTCCTCACGTTGCCATTGTTTTACGTTGCTTTCATGAGACGGTGGGAACAACCAGTTCCCACAGTTCTCCTGTAGTTTCCAACTTTGAAGTTGAAACATCCACTTGAATGGCCTTTTAACTCGTAATTCCTACTCAAACTCTGGACTTTACAGAGGAGTAGTTATGTAGTCCATAAAGTAAAACTAATGATACAACTACAGCTCAAACTACTAAGTTAGTAAATTAGCTGGGAATAAGTTAGTTCCAAGTTGGACGTGAATGCAGTATTACACCTGCATGGAAGTCCTTCCAGTGACTCTGCTGTTGGACAGTACATTGAGGTGAAGGATTATTGGAAGCTTTCCCATTATTCATTTTAATAACAGCATGGCTACTTGCCTTTTACAGTGCAAAAGAATGTATGTTTTGCAAAATGTAAATAACACATTCACTCTATTTATGTAAATAAAGACAAACTGCAATGCTTGGAGTTTTTTTTACTTTTCATTGCATGATGTACATATAGTTTTTAATGTTATGCAATATTGTATACTACATTAAAACAGTGCTATAAAAGGACATTCTGAAAACTGAAATAATTCACTATTTATTAGTTTCAAAGTTATTAATTTCAATAGTGCAACAGATTCTGTATGTATACATGGAAAGCACATGTTCAAATGTGGTTATCAAAGAAGTTACTGTATTTGAAGTCCTGGTTAAAACTTGCCTGACTTTGTAAAGCGAAGCAAATCATAGAGGCAGAGCTGGCAAAATCAGAATAGTTTAAAACCAGGCTACTTGATTACACCTGAGGGTACTGGAAAAACACCTTGTCCTTCCTCAACTGAACTAGCTATTCTCCCACCTGCAAGATGCACAATACAGATTTCTGACCATTATTTCAATCAGTTTATCGGTCATCATATACACTGAAAGATATTTTTAATATGACAAAATCGACCTATCACCCCTTCTAGTGACACATTCAGCTACATTATCACTAAAAGGAGGAAAGTTTTTCTGCCTTCCAACAAGAAGTACTATGTTGGGCTACAGGAAACGTTCAGCAATCTGCAGCATATGAGGACTAGGAGGTCCTTAAATCCTTCCTCATTCTAACTCTTCTTTCTCCAAGAAATCCATCAACGTGCTTGTTTCGACAGGAACCAACAAGTACTCTACTCCATCGGCACCCTGAAGAAGCACAGGAAGCAGACATCAGAGGAAACACTGGAGTCTGCAAAGGCTTGTACTTCAGCTACTGTAGGATTTTTAAGAGAAAATGTCTCCTCCCCAAAAAACAAGCATTCAAATTACCAACCTTGCGTGTCCGTATCAGTTTGTGGTCTCTGAACTCGGTCAACTGGGTCCTCAGTGTGAGGTCAGAATTCACTAAGAAGGCCTCTCGACATCGCTGGTAGAAGTCTTGGAATGACAATCCTGCAAGTTGCATCCCCAGTCACACGTTTTGGTACGGGATAGCATGACGGCAACATCGACTAGCATGACACGCGTACAAGAGTTTTGCATGCGTCTACCTGTGTATGAAGGGTTGTCCTTGTTTTCCAGTTGAAATTCCACCAGCAGCTTGAAAATCCCTCTGCAAAACACAGGGCCAGAAAGTGAATTAAATTACTGCTCCATTCAAGCTGCTATCTGGATCCACAAATCCTTGTTTGTGTCGATAACCATCGACCTGTTGTCTCGCTCTCTCCAATGTCCAGTGGAATTAAATCACATGCAGGTTTAACAGTGGTTGTTCTATCTGAAGGTTCGTGCGTGTTCGTCCGTTACCTGGCATTGGAGGTCAAGCTGCGAAGAACATGTGTGAGGGAGGACAGGGCCAGAGCGCCCGTCTGCTGCACCAGCAGAGAGTTCTCATAGGACGTCTCCTCTGCATAGCGCTGGAAGGTTACGCACTCCCACCACAGCCAGTTAAACTGGCTCTGCTTACACTGGTCCCACACTGAGGAGCACACAAAGATAGGGCCATTGGGATACACTACAGTGCGAAGGCATTAATGTTATAGTGGTCTAATATATAGTAGTGGTCGTCGCACGCGCTTACCCAATGGGGCATTGATGTGGTCAATAGAAGCCACCAGGTGAAGGTTGGGAATGGATGCCAGCTGTCCCAGTGCACTCTGGGTCTTCTCTCCTCGGAGCATCGGTCCATCGATATTATGGATTAGCAGATACACATGGAGACCTGGCCCTTAAAACGGGGAGACACACACACACCCCTAATGTGAACAAAATAAAGGCAGATAAGATTTAATCATAAAGTCACCGTGTACAGGCATACACAGGCATACTCACTGTCTTTGAGAGTCTGGGCAATGCATTGGATCTGGTCCGAGGGGTTACGGAAGGTTCCCTGGTGTTCTAGAGCCTCCGATGTGAGCGCATTTAGAATCTAGTCACAACACGTCATGATTGAAAAACAAATACATTAAAAAAAAAAAAAAAGTTTAAACACTTTACACTGTCTTGATTAACTGAGCAATTGATAATCTTTTCAGATGTTCAACCAAGGTTGGACATTTGCAACACCTTAAGAGATCACAGGAGCAGCATACTCACATTTTACAATATTAAATAGGACAACACGATACAAACTCGGAACATCCATACACTCAACACAAACCGATGTTTACCTAGCTGCATTGAGAAGGCTAAACACCTGCCAGAGGAAAGCAGCACAAACCGTGAATCGAGAGTGTGTACAGTACACGTACCGACTTGAGTGTAATGGAAGGGAAGAAGCCATTGACCACCAGGTGGATTTCCTGAGACAGCTGAGTTAGACGAAAGTCTTCCAGCAGAGCTTTCTTACTGCCCAGGCCATACACCAGCACGCTGAATCCCAATCTAAACACACAGACGCACAGTTGCCATCTTGTACAACATGGACATTAACACAATGAGGGGCGAGTGCGACCGGACACTTACTGAAGCTGGAGCATCCATTTGCTAAAGTGCTTTTGGTATTTGTCGTGGAGCTGCTGGATCTCAGAGGAATAACAAGAGGGCTTGTTTTCTAAAAGCCGGAACAGTGTATCCTGTACATAATAAAAAAAACAAGTTGATCTCAGTGGACATTTAAAATGATATTAAACATTAGCTAAACGACTGTAGCTTCCTTACTTTAATATCCACAAGATGATGTTTGAAATGTTGCACTTGGTCTCTGTACTTAAAACTTTACTTAGTTGTTCCCCCAAACCTCCTCTAGGTCCCACCATTTCTGAAAAACATACTTCTAACATGTTGTTGATGTTGGTCAATATATTTTCTAGCAATACGTTTTTGTAGATACAATCTAGTGCTTGTCTGTCACCAGCAGTGCAGACTTGAGTTGAGATAAAATGATTCCCAATGGAGGTTGAAAAATGTATGCATTTATAACACTACTGTGACTAAATGGAATATTTCATCCCAAACATCAGTGCGCTGGCTTATATTGAGGTAAGGAAGCTATTTAGTTACTAATGTTCAATATCAGTTTAATATCTTTCAGAATGTACATTTCGTAATACTGACCCTGTCAAGTTTTGGTGTGTTTAAGCGCTGGAGTGTGCGGTCTGACGTTAATACTTTGGAACTGCCGTGAGCCTCAAAATACTCCTCGACCAGGCTAGGCTAGAAGGATGAGAATACAGTTTGACAACAGAAATTACTACGTCAAATTTACCACACATGAACACAGTTGACCTAGACACATACCTGGTTGAGGGGCTCCGGGACGTTCTTGCTTTTTTTAGCGGGGGTCTTATAGAGGGCCGCAGCTTGGGTCTTACTAGGGGTTCTGGGGTGCTTCAAGTTTTCAATGTTGTCTTTATTTGTCTTCTCTCCATCTCCTTCTTCGCCATCCTCCTCCCCAGAGTCAGAGGGCGACAGCTCACTGTCACTGTCAGACCTAAGGTTGGGGGCTAAAAGCACCAGCAGCGTCGTAGAAAGAAGCAATGGTACTTTACCATGTACAGTACGTCAAAAGAAGCTAATATAGTTGTAATGCAATTGATATGTGTTGACTTACTCGTTAGCCTTTTCCTGAGCCTATGGGGTGTTGTGGAGACAAACTGTACCTTCTTGCCCTGTAAAGGAACAACAAGTAGCAGAGTTTACACAGAGAGACAGTGAGCCACTTATATAGAAAATGTGCGACGGCATCATGACATTCGCACCTTTTGCGGTGTCCGGCTCTCACTTTTGTTGCCTAAATAAGGAACAAAAATCCGACTTAAATAGACTGAAAATCAACATAGAGAGCAACACAAGATGGAGAGCGCATGTTGGACTCACTGCGGGTCGCACGGGTGGGCGTGGCCGGTTTGCGGTCAGAGGTCACACTGAAGGTCACACTTTTCCCAGGGGTTCGTGCCAACTCACTCGCTAAAGACGTGGGGGGGGGGGGGGGGAAGCAAAACAGGTGTGCGTTACCCCAGAGAGTGATTACACAATCCCATTAGACACACAATAGAAAGAAATGGACATGTAGTCATATTATCTGTACAGGGAGTCATATTATCGTACCTGTCTGAGCCATGCTGTGGGAGCGTTTGCTTTTCTGAAAGGTGAATACAGAGGCTCCCCCCACTCCTGCCACACCCTCTTCATCATCTATAAAGGAGAATTATTACTTTTGTATTTTTATTGTTAATTTGTCCCACTGAGCCTCAGGTGTAAGATGCGTGACTGCATGAATAAATGCATTTATGAAATCTTGTTGTTGCTTAAAAGTGCACACCTTCTGCATTGTCTGTTCCAAGCGCTTGGATGTAGTACTTCTCGTTAAATAATTCATCTTCATCATCACGTTCCTCATCCTCTTTGGCACGTCGGCTTCGTGAACTCTTACATTTCACCAATTTCTGGACAGATCCACTACTGCCACGCATGCCTTGGAGAGAGAATATCAATATGCTTTATTGGCATGACGGTTAAACAATGTCAAAGCTGACTTTTGGATCATGTCCATAAAATAATCTGCGATCTTGATGGTGGCCGTGATGTAACATAGTTCTCCATACCATCCGTTTTGTCCACGATGTGTTCCAGGACATCTCCATCCCCGATAAACTTCACCTCCAACACACTCATGGCTGAAATTAACATGAGATTTTACCACAACTAACTAGCAATGCACCAGCTACATTACATTACACTACACAATTACTCAATCACCAAATATCAAATATTGAATTATTACTTGCTTTGTAAGGGACAAAATCTCTAACTTTTAGGACAACTATCTTCATACTGTATGCCTGGCAGTGCAACTGGACATTAAAAATAATTCATATTATAACATAAAGAACGATATCATTTTGTAAACTGTCGCAACTTACCTACTTATACCAATATAAACGAAACAAAACGTAAACAAAACAGAACTGACGGGGAAGTGTAACGTGACGGGTTCCGCGCCATCCTCAAAAGTTTTAAACCACGTGACAAGTGAAAGGTCAGACTTTAGCGAATCGAAACGCCGGATTCAGTTCAACATCTTTTTCCTAATTGTAGCTCAAAATGTATTGGCTACATGTAGACTATATATATATACACACATTTAAATATTCCATTCGAATTATGTCGGAGCCACTGAAAGCATAAGGAGAAGTCTAAGATCTCACGAAAGCAGTAAAATCATCTGTGGGAGTCGCTAATACATTACCAACAACCATTATTTTAATTACAAATTGCAAAATGCATTTTTTCAATGTAAAAAGTATTATTTACGTTAACGAGATACATAGGCTAAAATAATAATCGTGAATGACAGAATGGCTGCACTTCACCACCAAGCCACCATGGGGCACAGCAGAATATTGTGCAAACTATGCCAACGTCAAAATCAGAACGCCGTAAAATATGGAAACAGCACTGCGTCACATCAGTCGTTTTTTCCGAGGGGGAAAGGCCTCCTTCATATATTTCCAATAGGCCTACATTACAAAATTATTACTATGTGGACGTCTTCTTTTCTGATATTTGAAAGGATTTCGACCCTGCGAGGGGTGTGGTCTAAACATTATAACCAAGTAGTACTAATTTGCAGATAGGGTTAGGGAATCGTATTTAAACCATAAATTTAAATTACTTAAACTATAATGTGATTCCAAAATATATCCCTGTATGCAAGAAAAAGTGTCATTTAAGCCCATGTGGGCTGGACATCTGGTTCAAGATACCGGACAATGAAATACAATATAATAAATAAATAAAACACACTGCTATTTGTTTAGAGTTTATTTCATCAAGGCTCAAATTAATACAAATTGAATTTAAGTACTAAGCATTTAACAATGTGAACGGCATCCTAGTCTAGGTAAACAATAAAGTTAGTGTAGGGTATACAAAATACATATTTATTAAAAAGAGTAGGATAGGAATAGGATCATTTTCTGGGTGATTGTTATCAAGATAGATACATAATTTAAAAAAAAGTTTTATGTCAATTACAAGTGAATAATCAATATTACACAAAGATTAGCCAGTACAGCGTGTGTAGCCTATTACTGTAAATATTTTACTCCACTGCAGTGTTGGGCGACATCTATGTTGATGTTCTATGCATGTCCATTGAAATATGCCTAATATCGATGGGAATCAGGCCGGTGCTTCACCACCCGCGTGTGGGTGTCCACCTTCCCACCAAACGGCCCCCACTGTGCACGTAGAAGACAGGATGCATCACAGCTGTTGCACAAGACTGAAAAGACATTTAAAAAAATATATTAAGAGCTTAATATAATGTGAATCCAAAAGAAAAGGAAATAGGAAGTCAGTGACACCATAAATCGCAAATGTAAAAAGCGTCCCTTCAAAACTTAAGGCTTGCTCTGGTGTTTTAGTCGGGAATTTGTTCAATGGCGATAGCACCCTCTATGTTTGAGTCGGTGTAACAGCATGCAATTCATTTCAGCTATCTAATATTGTCACTTTGGAAATGGCGCACCACAATAGCAAGACTAATTTTCTTTTCAGTTGCAGTTTCATCCAAATGAGGTCAGCGGCTATAGCTTGTGACAGATATTAGTTTGCACCTGTACTAATATAATGTATATACCAGTGGTTCTTAACCTGGGTTCGGTGAGTCAGTCTTAGGGGTTCGGCGGAGGATAAGACACACCCGAATCATATGATTCGTGATGACACGCCC
>JAODLI010041642.1:0-17796 GCA_027575585.1 Percopsis omiscomaycus
TGACTCCTGCTTTACAATACAGCGTGAATAGGCAACCTGCGTACGGCCAACAGGATGCACTCCAAGGTGAAGTGGCTCATTCTGTTCCAGCTATTGCTGAATGAACAGGCTCTGTGCAAGGGCCCTCCTCATTTGGCATGGAGCAATGCCCCAGTGCCCAGAGCCGCCATCCAGGAGGACGTAGGGTTGTCTGCGCAGGACCAGCGGCCTCTCCTCAGATCTCAACCCCGGTTTGACACCCTGTCTGCGGGGAAGTTCAGCCCCGTGGCAACGGCGGTTGAGAAGGAGGACAGGGTGAAGTATGCCAAGCGCATGATCTCCGTTCTCAGGGCGAGGCTCATGGCCCACATCGGAGCCAGCGTCCACGTCCGTGGGAACGTCAGCTGTGACGAGCTGCTGTCCGCCACCACGATGGGCGACAAATCCTCCACCCTGTTTCCCCAGGAGCTCCTGGGCCTCTCCCTGGTGCCCGTGCTGGTGGTGACGGACTGTCAGAAGGAGGCACAGACCCTGGTGCTCACGCTGTACGATCTGCTGGGGGTGGCGGATGCCGAGGAGCTGCTCATGGAGGTGGAGGGCCTCATCGAGAGACGGATGAGTCCGTTCAAAAACCCGGCGGCGGCTCCCTCCGCGGCGCCACCCGCAGGGACTGCACGGACGGACGGCCACCTAGCGGCGGTGATGTTTAACATCCAGCAGCTGGCTGGAGATGGCAAAACCAGGCGGGGGGCCACCAAGCTGGGAAAACTGGCCGAGCGGTGTAAGGGCTGGACAAGGGTGAATGGAACCACGCTGGTAGGAAGGACTGTAGAGGGCGCCACAGGAGGGCTGGAGGAGGCCGTGAGGGCCTGTGAAAGCCTGGGATCCCAGTGCGCCGGTGTGACCCTGGGTGGGCTACTCAAACCGGGGAGGTACGCGGCGGTGCTGAGGAAAGGCAGCCGCATCGTGCCGTCGGAATCCCCCGAGTCCGAATGCTGGATCCGGTGGTGCCACGCGGACGAGGACGCATCGCCCGCGGCGGGCGCGGGGCGACGGGTCAGGCGCGGCGCCCAGAGAAACTGCGTCAACAAGGGCGAGGAGCGCGTCTACAACGTGGTGGAGTGGATCCCGGCGGTCAGCACCCTCTACAACCTTGGCACGGCCGTGTACTACGCTTCGCTCAACTGCTCGGAGACCGCCAAGGAGAGGGCGATCCTGAGCGCCGTCGACCTGGGCACGGATGCCCTCATGGCTGTCACTGGGGGGGCCGCGGGGGTCGCTGGCTACGCCCTCGGAGCGGGGATGAAGACTGGAGTGAAAGCGGGCATCAAGTATCTCCTCGGCTCCATCAAGCAGGAAGAGGATCTGGTGGTGAACCAGTACAGCTGGGAGGACGGCCCAATACATTAGACTGAATGGTCAGTGAACGATCATGTTTGGCAACGTACGTGTATTTTTTCAATAATAATATTACAAAGTGATTTTTTCCCCCCCTTGCTGATGCTGGACTACTAGGAAATCCCAGAACTAGGGATTACCAAACGATGTCATATTTTAGACGATCTGGGAAACTAGCCCTTAAGGGATCGTTTTTATGTCTTGATAGAAAATTTGTCAACGAAAACAGCTAGCATGTGATTAAGGATTAATCTTTATTTCACACATTTTGATCTCAACTGTTTTTTGTGGTTGTAGATAATTACAATATTCTGTAATCAGGAAATTACTTTGCATTCTAAGATGGTTAGTGACAAAGCTAACAGAAAGGTAAAAATGACAATCTAGATAGAAGTTATATATTACGATTTTATGTAGATAATCAGTAGCGCCTATTTTCACTCCTTGGCGGGTGGTATAATGTAGTTAGAAAGTAGCTGGTTTATGGTTAAACATAGCAGCAACATTAGAGAAGAACTGGTCTCAGGGAATCAAGACCTCAAGACCTACATTCAGCCTCCTCTTAAACACATTTTCTCTCTCTCTCTCTCTGTCTATCTTTTTTGCTGTTTATTGTTCTTCATTTCTTCAATACGATGTATGACAATTATCAGGTCAGACTCCGATTTAACTACAGGGATGAACAGTACATTGACTAGTATTACTAATATTAAACTGTACTAATGCATTAAAATGTACTAAATTGTGTAGTTTTGTATGTATCCATTTAAATTGTAATAAAAATCTTAAAACCTTTTACATTTCTTAATACATTAAGGTAATTTAATTGTAGGAATTTAAATACAGAGTCAAAGGACTTTTAATACACACTTGTAGTACAGTAGGTGATTACCATAACTTCTGACCCAGATTTGAGCCCCTCCACATGCCTGACTTTTTCAAGAATGTTTGAATTTATCGTTAGCAAATATTGAAGTTTATACTGCCATCTAGTGGTGTTCTGGGGAGTTTGTCCTTGCCCGATTGGAGGATAAGGTATAGTAGGGGGGTTCTGTGCACTTTGAGAGTGCAATGCAATTTGACTTGACTTGAACAAATCCTGTAGTGTGAGTACCATCAGCTGGCTCTGCATACATTTTATTATTTTCACTTCCACTGTCACATTTTCTGAAAGTAACCGGCAGGATAGTCTAGTTGTCTAGGTGTTGGACTCCCAGCCAGAAGGCTGTGCGTTCGAGCCCTAGAATTGGCCTACCTGTAAGCATCCTTGAGCAAGATGCCTAACCTTATCTGCTCCATGTAATTGTAAGTCGCTTTGGATAAAAGCATCTGCTAATTGAAACTATGGCCCAAACATTATTGTTTCATGTGTATTTTTTTTTTTTAAAATATTATTATGATTATTGTTTTATTTATTTATGTATTTATTTACTTTTTTTATTTAAGTGTAACGTATAGTTAAAAATATTACAACTAATACTGTTGTTATTATTGGTATTATTACACATTATACATTAGCCTATTTTATATGAACAAACATACATAAATTACAAAGTTAGTATAAATTACAAGATTATTACATATTTTAAATAGCAAAATGTGTCCTTATCATAATTCCGCTCAACATTTTTTATGTAGTTTGGTCATTACTGTAGGCCTACATTCTGATCAATGCTATTTTTCACAACCATCTGTATTTTTGTAACGCTCAAATGTATCATGCTTTATTTTAGTGGTGTTATTGTGTTTTTTTTTTGGCTTTCACGACGTCATTTCTTGGAAATGTTGTGAAACGGCTTTAAGTTTCTGTTCTCTTCACAGCGACCTTTAGTCAGGATTGGCGGAAAAATCAGCCAATTGGACATGAGCTAATGCGTGGAAAAACACCAATCAGCTAGTTATACTGTGCCGACGGAGAAACTGTGTGCCCTACAAAACCATTTCGGTTCCCGATGTGCCATTATATTAATGTTGAAAGAGCCAAAATGGAGGTCAGTGATTGACACCAAAGCGGGGGTTTAGCTAAGACAACGATTCCACCAATGGGTTGAGGACAATGAGAAAACAAGGAAATACATATGTTCCAAGGAAAAACCACCGAAGGCTGTGGTTTAATCGTCTAACGTTTCAGCCTACCACAGTGTAAGAAACATTTGCTATGAACATGCCATACGATTTTTAGAGTAAACCGGAATATTTAACAAAATATTGGAATTGGATCGTAGTTATCTGCCGTAAGGTGAGTGACTATGTTTTGCATAACATTGTAACTTAGATTGCAGTAAAATATGTTTACATATTGTTGTCAAATGAATAAATCGATGCTAATGTTATGTATTATGTGACGTACATGGTAATTATTTTGTATATTTTGAAAGCGCACTCCAAATCGTTGTATTTTATTCACATAGTAGCCTAAATACTGTTGCCAACCTGGCAACAATTTTTGTTGCAATTTCTGTTTGTTGCAATTTCCTCAGGATGGCTCAGTGGGAGAGACTGAATCAGCTGCCCTCTGTCTACCAGCAGCAGTTACATGAGCTTTATGACAGGGACTCCCTTCCCATTGAAGTCCGTCACTACCTCGCCCCTTGGATAGAAAAGCAGGAGTGGTGCGATAACGTCTATTTTTAATGTTCAAGTAACAGTTTATCAACCCACAATCAGTTGGTGAACGCCTTTCTGTGTGTTGCATGCGTCAGGATCCGTGCAGCCCGGGACCATGACCTGGCCATGGTCCTCTTCCAGGTGCTGTTGGAGAATCTGGATATCCAGCACAGTCGCTTTGTACAGGAGAAAAGCTTCCTGATGCAGCACAACATCAGACGCTACAAACAGAACTTTCAGGTACACCTTAAAGAGGTCCCTGTTCTCCCCAGACCCAACATACTGCATTTCTCCCATTGTCTACAACAGGGGTCGCCAGATACTTTTTTAGGGGGCTACGGGAGGATTTGAAGAGTCAAATGACTTTTAACTGCTAATGCCCTTAGCATGTATTTTTCTGTTCAGAAACACACGTGTAGTGCAGTAGGTGATTACCATAACTTCTGACCCAGATTTGAGTTTTTTGAATTTATCGTAATCAAACCTGGAGTTTATACTGCCATCTAGTGGTGTTCTGGGGAGTTTGTCCTTGCCCGATTGGAGGACAAGGTATAGTAGGGGGGTTCTGATGTCCACCTGACCCCTCTCTACCTACAGAAGTATCAGGAGGAGCCCTGCACCTTGGCTAATGTGATCCAGTGGTTCCTTTCTAAAGAAAATGAGATCCTGCAAAAGGCTGAGCTGACCGAGCAGGTAGGAGAAGCTACACAACTGATAACTGTTGATATGTGCTAACATTTTTATATATCCATTTGTTTAATCCGCACACCGCCGCTGCTTAGCTGGCCTTGTCTGCAGTAACTTTATTACCCAATATGGAAATTGAAACAATTGCCCGCATCTGCGCGTCTCCTTGGCTGTGCTGGACCACAGGTCCAGATGATGCGTGTGGAACAGAGCCCCATGGAGACAGACAGCCAGCAGGACCTTGAGCGTAAAATAGCTGGACTCAGGAATGACGTGCAGGTAAGTTATGTTTCTCTTTGAAAGCTGATTTGCATTTCTCTTTGGACATTATACTGTCTCACCTCATTTACTACACACGTGCGCTTATCTTTTGACTTTTTAACAGTGCATGGAGCACACTTTGGTATGTCTAGAGGAACAGCAGGACGAGTTTGATTTCAAGTTCAAAGTGCACAAGGCGGAAGGTACATTGATATTTGAGATTTTACTCGCATGCTGTGACTATCGTCCCTCTGAAGATTAGAAATGAATCAAAGAGTTGACCACCGTTGCCGCTGTTGTTGGTAATGTGAATTGCTATCCCTTGTTAAAATATTACCGCAGTGATGGAAGAGGCTGTGAGGAAAGAACAACTGAAAAATTTGCAGAATCTAATTAACAGACTGAACAACTGTAGAAAGGTATGCCAACATTACACATATTATACGCCTTCACATTTACACCTCAAGATTTTAAATCGCTCCTAATGGATAGTTTTAAATGCCCCCTAAGCCAGTGGTTGATATTTAGAAAAATATCAGTACTATAATTATTGTCACAGCTGTCTCCCCCAGAGTTAACATTGGCCCTGCTGCATCTATGCCACTAGATGGCAGTATAAGCTCTAATAAACACTCTTTAAGGGGATACCTGAAAACCTTATTGCACCTTTTAAGACATCTATTAGATCAAATAGACTTTCAATTGGTTGAGCCCTCCTCCCTTCTGCGGTTTCTCTCCGACCCTAGAAGATGATGTCAGACCTTGTTAAGCTGGTGAACAAGGCCGAGGAGCTGCAGGACGTTTTGGTGAATAAGGAACTTGCAGAGTGGCAGAGGAGGCAGCAGAGAGCCTGCATCGGTGCCCCAGATGACACCTGCCTCAATCAGCTTGAGAACTGGTATATTCCGGTCTCTTCTCCCACCACACCATACAAAAGCTTGAGACACACCCATAGCAGTAGCATTACAAAACCTACACCAGTTGCTGTGGGGTGGAGGTTGACAGTCACCCTGTGTGATCCACTCTTCAGCCCAGCCTTAAGATCTTAATCCCTTGATCCTGATGTATTGCTTGGGTAGGTTCACCTGTGTAGCCGTGTGTCTGTTCCAAGTGCTTACATTTCTGAGCAAATTGGAGGAGCTGGTGGGAAAGGTGACCTATGACAATGACCCTGTAAAGGCCCAGAAGCCAGCTCTGCAGAAGAAAGTGGACACCCTTCTCAAAACCTTGCTGAAAAGGTCTTGCTCACAAGATACACAATTAAAGCAGTTTTCTGTTCCTTGCCTCTCTTCGGGAATGTGTAATAATAACACGTGCTTCTTTTTTTGTATTTATTATTTATTAAAGTGCCTTTGTGGTTGAGACTCAGCCCACCATGCCTCAAGGGAAAGGCCCTCTAGTCCTACGCACCAATGTACAGTTCTGTGTCAAGACCAGGTCAGTTTTAGCACAGCAAAAATACATGTACTGTACACTTACTTACGTACGGTTCAATATGTAGCGTAATTTTTCTGATAATCTATTTCTAGACTTCTAGTGAAGTTTCCTGAGCTGAACCATTCCATGAAGGTGAATGTGTCCATGAACAGGTATTCCAGCATGCTGCTGTTCGCCATACTGAGCTACTATAGTTCTGAATTTGATCTTAAAATGATGCTGCTTTGCTGCCCCCATGTGGTAATTTACCTGAATTGTCTCTTTGTATTCTTTCTTCTCTGGTTAGGGATGTCCCTCAAGTGAAAGGGTGAGTATTTATAAAAAAAAATTTAAACAGCTGCTGAAATGACACACACGTCAGACCTGGTTGTTGCAGGAAAACTTCATTTAGCCAAACCTTTTTTTTTGTGCAGATATCGGCGCTTCAATGTGCTGGGCACCCACAGCAAAGCCCTGAACATGGCAGAGAGCCAGAGTGGAGGCATGGTGGCAGACTTTAGACATCTGGTCAGTTCTACCACACTGAATGAGTGGATGATAAAACTGGAAGTTATGAGCCAGAAACACTCATAAATGATACAAAAATGTTGTTTTGCTGTGAAACTGTGTGCTGAGTGGATGACACTTCTCTCTACCCCTCCTCCATGTACCTCAAAGCATATAACTGGCTCTACCCCTCTCCATATGGCCACATGCACTTTTGTGCTAGTTTGTGTTTCAAGCATAAGCATAGACAGTGAGCTGGGGGAAGTTTCTGCTGTATCACAATCCACGTGTGTGCCTTTTAATATGACTTGATAAACATCGAGCTGAATGTCACATTGTTCTGGATGCATCCTGTCCTACTTTGTCCTATTTTTCTTTTATAGACTCTGAAAGAGCAGAAGTCTGGAGGGGGAGGCAAAGCAGTCCACGATGTGAGTCCAATGGTCGGTCTAAGGCCCTGTTCACATGAGCAATTGAGTAGTACGGCAAAAAAAAGTCTGCGTTGAAACACTATTGCTTTTATGTTCTCCTTGAAAGATTACAACATGGACACTAGCCAGAAGTTGCTAGTGTTTCTAGTGAATATGATAAACAAATCTTCTTCTGATAATCGGTGACAGTTAAAGCGATTTTCTTCTCTCTTCTTTATATACTTGGAAATCTAGTCAGTTTGATCAACGCATAGCAGAACCAGCACTGATAGAGACAGAGGTCGTCTCTAGTAAAAATTCTGTTAAGTCTGTTAAAAAGTTCGACCAGTTCCAGCTATTTTTCCGGATCACCATTGCATCATTTTCACACAGTACGGTGGCATTCTTTGCCGGTAATGCCGGTAAAGTATGCATTTGTTTCATTGAAATGCATTGCTGCTGTTCTTTTTTGCCACATAACAAGTGCTTGATCATGTGAAGGGGGTCTTAGGAGGTCTTAGGAACCTCTGAAAATGCAGAGTAAGAACATTTTTGAACAAGTTTGCACACACATTGATCTTCCGACCTATGTGTGTGTGTCTGTGTCACTGTTGACAGATCTCTCTGAGTGTTACAGAGGAGCTACATATCATCAACTTTCACACTGTCTTTGAGCTGAATGGCCTGTCAGTTGAATTGCAGGTAGAGTCTTTTTCTTGTCTTGCATCATGAGTATGAGATATTTCTGCTTAGTTTGGTGATTATCTCTGCAGAACTTGTGACCATAGACCTGTGAAGTCGTACGTAATTTTCGGGAGGTGCCGTTGCTCAAATAATTAATTCTGAGTTACAGTTTTTCAAAAAGCGTACACGTTCTGTCTAAGCCACAGATTCTGGACTGGGGTTTGTCAATTGTGTTAGGTAGTCAAAGTAAGCATTTTGCTACATGCAAGCTATCACTCCTGCGCATATAAACACATCACCATGTCACAGCTATGTCTCTCGGTATTCGTTTTACATTCTTTTTCAAGGATGACCAAAAGAGTTTGGCAAGGGGTGAGGTGCATAACCTAACCTGTGCCGACAGCTGACTCATTTTCAGCAGTTGGCAAACATCATGTTACTTGCGAACGAAGACCTCATCATATCTGAAATGTACGTCAAAAGCTAAAATAAATACTTCTATGAAAAACGCCTTTCTGTGCTCCTATTAACATTTTTAGTTTAGACGGAAGGCACTGCTTCTGCGAGCAGTGACACGACACGACTTGTGACGACAGGTCTACTGTTGGGATTATTGAACTAGAGAGGGTCTGAAATGCATGCTGCTGTTGTCTCCTAACCCAGACCTCCTCGCTCCCAGTTGTTATCATCTCCAACTCCAGCCAGCAGCAGAGTGCCTGGGCCTCCATCCTCTGGTTCAATATGCTGTGCCAGGACACAAAGGTGAGATGCTACTAGCATGCCACTCTGGTCCTCAACAGCACACAAGGGAAAGGAATTTGCAGTGTGATTTTTATTTTTTATTTTATTTATTTTTTGAATGTTTTTTTAAATGCGGGAAAACCTGCTAAAACGGACTATTACCCGTTGCCAGTGGACGAGAATGCCTTTTCTGGTGTGTCACGTTCGACTTCACGAATGTGCCGGTAAACAGGGTTAGTAAACAGTAGACAGCAGCATGGAGGCCAGTGAAAGTGTTACAGTGGTTAGTTGTTTTTTTATATCTGTTCTTTATTTGGTCTCTCTTCAAACTCTGTGCTGAATGTGAGGTTGTGGCTGAGATGACAGACTCTCAGAAGCTACAGACGGAGGCGTCAAGCCTTTGTTGCCTCCGTGATAGCTATTGTTGACAGTGGGGCCCCGAACGGCTGTTGCATGTGGGTCCGAGATCGAGCGAAAAGGGGCGAAAGGTAGCGTGTCCATCCGGGTGTCCTGTTTCTATCACTGCCGATCGGAGCTGGAGCCGAGACTCTGCAGTGACTACTGCAGAGTCATTTGTCCCGGGAAAGAATGCTGGTTGTAACCTTTCCCACTAAAGACAAAAGCCAGATGTTAGCGGGTGTTAGTGGTTTTTTTTTTGTCCAGTTGGAAAGGGGCTTAAGAAAGGTGCTGATAACTAACAAATGCTAATGTGTGTGTGTGTGTTGGCGAGCCTGTAGGAGGTATTGTTCTTTGCCAACTGTCCTGTGGCAGCTTGGGCGCAGCTCCAGGAGATGTTGAGCTGGCAGTTCCTGTCTTCCACCAAGAAAGGGCTGGACAAGAATCAGCTGGACATGATAGCACATAAACTGTTTGGTAAAGTCCACCTGCATCATATTCCACTTCCTATTTGTTTTATTTTACATTTACATTTATAGCATTTAGCAGACCATTTTATCCAAAGCGACTTACAATAAGTGCATTTGCATTTGAATAATAACAGCAGCATCATGTCATCAGGGCTAACTTAGCTATACATTTTACATCATACATTAAATATTAACATATTAAATCCTCAAAAGAATTGCTAACAGCCTAAGTACCAGTAAAGCGCTTAATCTTCTAAGAGCTGAACCTTGAATTAAGACATCCAATACATCCAGTTCAATTGCCTCATGTACAGCAATTGATGGAGTCATTTCCTTGTGTAATAAGGTACATTAATAGTGGTATCTAAAGGACCACAGTGTAAATGCTGCTATTTACAGGGTGAAAAGTCTTGAGACTATATAACAAAGCACGGCCTGTGGAATCTAGTTTGCTAGATTACTTACATTACACCAGACATGAAATGGCTAATCACTTCTAATTCTAGGTGGCTCTGGGCCAACTGGCAATTTACAGTATTTCTAGCTCTATTTTTAGTTAGGCATATTGAAAATTTGTGTTGAGGACACATAAGATACATTTTAACAAAGACATTCTGTTCATTTTAGGTTAGAAGAACTAGTAGAAAATTCTTTTACAAAAAAAAAGGAATTGGTGTACTTAAAAATGAATATTTATAATCTTAAATATGTTTTAAACAATGCACACGGTCCACGTGAGATGGAGTCATCCTGCATTTTAGGTCAAGTTAACATTGGCAATGCTGCATCTGCGCCACTAGATGGCGCGACTGTTATTCATTACTAAGATTGGATAACATCTTGAAGCGCTTCAACTTTGACCTGTGTTCTCCCCTAACAAAAAAAGCAGTTCACATATCTAGTTTGAGTTCGAATTTGGTCTGAAATGGGAGATGACGTTCCATAAGAACACAGAGGGGGCCTGGTGACATGAACTTCTTTTTTGTCCTATCAGGGAAGCAGCAGGAGTATGAAACATGCAAACTCACTTGGTCAAAATTCAGCAAGGTAAGGACTGTTTAACCCTCTTTCAGAATTAAAGGCACAAAAATGTCCAGAGCATGGGTGGCTGTAGGGGTGGGGTGGGGGGTGTGGGGTGGGGGGTGGGGGGGGGGGTTAGAAAGGAATGCCAGGCACTGAGCATCTGAGTTTAAAACCAAAACAACAATGTTTTTGTAATGCTGTTTTTAACACCGAGGGTCATTCCAAACCCAAATCGGGGGAGTGTCTCTAGAAAACGATATTCTGGTTCTCTGATTATGAACATTGCGTATGTACGTACAGCATGTGTGTAGCTGACCTTTGCCGTTCCTGTGCTCTAGGAGAGCTCTCCTAGCTTTACGTTTTGGGTGTGGTTCGATGGCATCCTGACCCTGGTAAAAACGTACCTTGAAAAGCTATGGCAAGATGGGTATGTCCTGAACACATTCACAAACACGTCTGCTCAACACACCCAGGCCACCCAACTTCATGCCAAAATCCTGACGAGCAAATTTTGTGTATTGTCTTTGTGTTTTATTTCCCCTGCAGCTCTATCATGGGGTTTGTCAGTAAAGCCAAAGAAAAGACCCTCCTGAAGAAAAAAATGCGAGGCACGTTTTTGTTGCGCTTTAGCGAGAGTGAGAAAGATGGAGGGATTACTTTCTCTTGGGTGGATTACTCCCCGACAGGTCAGATGCTGCAAATACACAATGACTTTTGCGCAATATTATCATCTTAAAAAAAAAAAAAACAATGTCGTACGCTCATGTGAGATGGAGATTCAAAAAATCTCAGAGGTACAGAACGAGCTATAAAGGTCGCCATGTTTACCGATACAGATCAGGCTCAGCTGCATCTACACCAGTAGGTGTTAGTATAGAGTCCAAGCACCGGAAAACAGCTTCTAGCAATGCTTTCCATAAGTATTCATCTGGCACAGTATTGTATTCTAGTATTGTTTATTTGGAAGAAGTAGGTTTATTCATCAACACAATTATCCAAAAACAAATAACTGATGAATCAAGAAACCCTCTTGTTATCACTTTAATCTGCTGATATGCTAGCAAGGACCTTCACCGTTTTTCACCACGATCCTCCTCTGTGTTCTAGGCGAGCCTGATATAAAGTCAGTGCAGCCCTTCACCAAGTCAGACCTGTTGCAGATCCCCTTCCACGAAATCATCAGAAACTTCCAGATCTTGGAGGGACAGAACGTTCCAGAAAACCCTCTACTGTATCTTTACCCCAACACTCCCAAAGACGAGGCTTTTGGGAAATATTACACAGAAAAGAGTGGAGGTGATGTGACGCCACTGACATGAGTCTTTATGTGCGCGCTTCAGATGGCCACCATTTAATTTAATACAATTCTTTATGTTTCAGATGACAGCCCGTACATAAAATACATCAAAACCAAGCTGGTGTTTGTTTCAAAGGAGTAAGTATATATTTTTCACTGTTGACACACTCCCTCTGCTCAGGAGCTTTTACATGGAGGAAAAGGTGACGTTCGTATGTTTCAGTGTGAAATGTGAGCCTGTGCCGCCCTTTGAGACTGTAATGTGATTAAGGGCTATAGAAATAAACTTGACTTGACAGTACATGTGTTTTCAATAAGGCATTTAAAAAAGAAAGGAAAAGCATTACGTAAATGCCCTAGCAATCATCTGACAAATACGGTAACCCCAGCCTTTTGCACTGCTGCATGAACAACTAGCTGTAATGACTTTGTCATTGGTCACCGTAGGAACAAACTGGAGGCTAAGTCGCCAGTGTATTCTGACATGGCAGAGGGCGAGTGCCTGGAGTCATTGAATGGCCTGTGTGGAGAGACAGCTGGTGAGTCGTGGCTCTCCTTGCTGTCCCACCTAGTCTAAAAGCCAATCAAATCAATCTCTCTAATTTATTTTCAACTCTTTCCTGCCCTGCTTTATTTATTTATTTATTTATTTATTTATGTACTTATTCATTTACAATGAATGTATTACTACCTATACCTTCTTGCGGGAGGCATTTTCTAAGGGGACATCTTTGTATGACTTCTTTCAACCTAACCGTAATGCTATTGCCCTGTACTGTACTGTAGCATGAGGTGCAGCTGCTTCCCAACCCTGCATTCACACTCCTAGCATTGTAGCTCGTTGTAGCCAAGTCACAACATAAACACAAAGCAGCAGTAAAACTTCACAAAGGGAAAGAGAGCAGCCAAGGCAGCGTATGACCAGATGAAACCATGGTGGAAAGCAGTGTGAAAAACACAACCAGTTAGAGGTTATCAGTGAACTAGTGAAAGATAAAACCATAAGGAGCTTTAACACATGGCACACATTGTTAGAAATGGTTAGAACGTTGTAAAACAAGTGAGACGGGGACGTCAGATTAACACACCTGCTCTCTGATTGTCCAGTCGCTACAACGTGTCACTGGACATTTGAAATAGAATGGAACTTTGGTTAGCTTTTCCGGTTGCCAAGTTGCTGAGCGTTTGGTCACCGGCCGCTATTTCGCTCACTGTTGCCCCCAATGTCGCCCGACTTGACATGACATGTCATTTTGTAGCTGGCTGTTGCTAGTAGTGTGAATGCACGGTAAAAACATAATGGTGGTGGAAATGGTTCTAAATGATTGCACTAACATGCATCTTGCACTGACATGCATGAGATGGAATGCAGTGCTACTTGAAATGATAAAATACTGTTCAAAGAAAAATAAACATTAGTCATAAATAAATAATAGAGCCCCAAGCCACTAGTTATGATCATTAAAACATCATTAAGGTTTGGTTATCTATTCAATCATCTCCTTTTGCATCACTGAGAACCTGTTGTCAAGACAGCCCAGAGAAGTTAAGGTATTTAAGAGTTTGGGTTTCTTTAAACTTGGGAAGGTTCAAATATTTTTTCCATTTTTCAAGATTACCGCTAGTAGGTCCAGGTACCATTTCAATTCTCGATTTCTTAGCGTTCAAGTTATAGTTTAGCTTGGATTTATAATCATCTGTCTTAAAAGAAATGCTAAACAAAAAACAAATTGTGCTGGGAAAAGCAGTTATATTTAATTTTAATATCTTAGCTATCTTTGAACGTGGCACACAAAAGGCTAACTTGAACATCCAGTATACAGATGAACACAGAGTCAAGCTACGGTTTTCTGTCAACTACAATACGTCCAACTGTCTTGACTCTTTCTCTGCTCACAGGTCTAAATGGGAATGATAATCTGGACCCTGGAGCCTGCCCTGATCCCATGCTCTCGAGCACCTTGACAACAAAAGAGGATGATTTGCTTCAGTTTCTCAACAATTTCAATTCCTCTGACTTCCTGCCGGATTCTCTGGAGTTCTCTGATGTGGGTGTACAGGAATTTACTGTCCCCTATCCCTGTAGTCCCTTATCCTGTGGAGGTACATACCAATAAATTACCAGTCAATCTAAATGTAATTCACGTGTCTTTTCAGCTATAGCACACAAATAACCCTGGACTCTAGCTTCCTTACCTCCTATATTAAGTCCTTCCGCAGTCAGGAATTAACCCCTTGTACAAAGCTAATCCCCATCTTTACTGATTATCAAATTACTCCAGTTGTTGTAAAATGTAATTTAAGGTGGGGAGGGAAAAAAACTCTAATTTCTTCTTACCTGCTCTGTTATTATGTTTAAGCTCTTAACGTGTATAAGCTGTTAGCAATTATTTTTGGAGACCTAATGGTATGGTAATATGTAAGGGCGTATGATGCTTTAGTTAGCCCTGATGACTGCTGATGTTATTAACAGAATGTGTTTACTTACAATGACTGATGTATGACCGATTCAGCTATGGAATAAATATAAATGGGATAAAAGTGTCGGCTAAATGCTGAAAATTGAAATGGATAATAATGCTGACTCGTTCCAGTCTGTGAACACTGTATTGTGTTTTTTACACAATACATGTATTGAGGTTAAGGGAAGCCACAGAGTCGAGGGTTTACCAAAACTTTAGTATCGCTTTAAACTGACATGCATGTCATAGCTTGCATAGAGAAGTTAAACCCAATACTATGAAATACTTAAAGGGGCTGTAAATAGGCAGATGTTTGAGATATATTGTCTGATCTTGGACAAGCTGGCGGTATATGTACACGAGTGTGTTGTGCTGTATGATCATAATTATGTTATAATAAAATAGCATTGTATTATTTTATTTGGGTACAGGAGTAATAAATGATTCTCCTATTTTATCATCAAGAACATTGACATGAGTATAATATTGTTTTACCTTTGAAAATGGCTGGAGAAATGTAAAGTGACTGTAGATTTTGCACTGGAAATTGTAATTCTATTCTGAATTGTGAACCCTATTTTGATATTATTATTTGATATATTTTTTGTTTGCTTGCTTACATTGCTTACGTGTAATCTTTTCACTTTCAACTGTTCCTCTTCTGTTGTACTTCCTGTTTCTCCCAACCTGGTAAATTTTAGAGAAGTGATGCAACCTTGAATGCAATAAATAAACAGGCCAGTGATTCACCACTGGCTTGTTCACTCCTACCACTGTTTCTGAAATGGTCTATTTCATCTCCAACATATTACATTAGGCAGGAATATCCAATATGACGTCTGTAACATTTAGTCATATGGGGTTTCCATGCCTTGTGTCAATAAAGAGACTCTTTTTAGACCGAGTTAAAGTTACACATAAACATGCCCCCTGGACAACAATTATGGTTAAAGGAAGACATTTACCCTGGATTAATGGGGATATTTTTTAAAAGAGCGATAAGGCCTGGGGAAAATATCGCTTGAGAAAGGATTCAATTTGAATTGATGATTGGAATGTATATGACAACCTAAGGAATATATGTACAACCAAAACAAGAAACGCTAAATATAATTATAATAAAGACAGAATTTGGAACAGAATTAACAGCATTATCAATAAATCTACCAAAAGCCCCACTCATCTCAGAGTTGTTAATGATTACTCTATAATCAGCCTTTGTCCTCTGTCTGCAGCTCACATTTGTTTGATTTCCCCCACTCTGACATTTAATTGAATAACTTTACATGTGGTAACCCTTTCTCCTGAATCTGTCCAACTGATGTTCAGTGATCAGTTGTTTGTGATCTAAACTCAAGTAGTGGCGTGGCCCAGATGGTTTGGAGATTAAGTTCATCAAACTTTCCTCTCATGTTCTGGCATATTTTTTGTCTGACTTATTTAACTTATCTTTATCCACATGGGAAATTACTTTAATTTGGAATGTGCCAGTTATCCTATTGCATAAAGGTGGCGATCCCCTCAACCTCAATAACTATAGACCTTATTTCTATAATAACAGTATATCGAAAGTGTTTGAAAAGTGAATTTTTAATCAACTATCTCAATATGTTAATGATTTTTCACATCTTATCTCCATATCAATTTGGTTTCAGACCCAACTTCTCTACAACCACTGCTCTTTTTTCAAATTTACTAATGATGTATCCTCGGCATTGGACAACAATATGCTTACAGGGGCAATATTTATAGATCTTACCAAGGCTTTTGACATTATTGATTTATGCGATTGGTTTTTCAAAACATTCTTTACCCTTTTTTATGATTTTATGATCATGGAAAAAGGTGTACCTCAAGGTTCATGCCTGCATCTCTATATTATACTTGCGATTATGCTCGTACAGTATATATGCTCATACTATATCCTGATACTTGAATTGATTTCTAATTTGTAGGTGCATGTAATGGCACACATATAACTTTATATGACTATGTGTATATTTACTGTATGTATTTTTACAGTCCAGTATGTATTATGGCAGCTCTACGGGAATCAGTGGGTGGGGGAGTGACTAGGCTTGGGAGAGCTTATGTCTGTGTATTTGTGTTGTTTTTGCTTTATTTATTGTATTTTTGTGTTTAGGACCCCCTTGAAAACTATATGGTTCATCTCAAGGGGCTTATATCCTTTTAATAAACTTACATTAATAAAACACATCAAAATGTACATTATAATGATGGTTAACAACTTCCTAAGTACCCTGTGTGGAAGATTAAAGAACTCCTTGAATAGATGTTCCAATTACAGTACTGTATAATATTTTATTTTAAACTAAATATATACAGTAAATAATACATCAAACAAATATGAGAAACAAAAGACAGCGGTGATTCTTCCAGCGAATACGCACGTTATCTTAAGTGTTACAATTTACATGGAGAGCCCAGCTAATTTGACAAGTTAGTCATTTCTCAGATGCTTCCATCCACAGCTACTTACAGTGAGTTAAGAAGCAGGTTGGGAAAGAAATCTTGCCAAAGGATGCTTACAGGTAGGGCATGCTAGGGGGGGGGGGGGGGAAAAGACCCCAAAACCATTTGGTTGGAATTAACCCAATCTAACCACTGACCTATCATGCCCAACACTTCCCGACATGTGATAGCAGCCCCTTAACCCAATAATCTTTGTGTTTCAGAACACCACTGCACACAGCTGTAGGGGAGGGGTCAAGGTTATTATCGTTAAAAATAAAAACAAGGCTTTGCAAAAAAAAATGAAAACCAACTGAAAATGTATTGTGTGTTTGCAAAACTAACTATAATATAGAGAAAAGGTCTTAAGTCTGTCACACACACGCACTCTTTTATGGATATTATAAAAATATATATAAAAAAAAAAATTTGCTGAAACTAATAAAAACTAAACTCAAACTAAGCATTTTCAAAAAATAAAGACTAAACTAAACTAGCAAACCCGCTTAAAAAACATATTAAAACTAAACTGAAATTGAAAACTAAAAGTAAAATCGAAATAAAAATATTAACTAATGCCAAATGCAAAACAATAATAACCTTGGGAGGGGTAAAGAGAAATGTGTGTGTGTGTGTGTGTGTGTGTGTGTGTGTGTGTGTAACACTGAGTTTCAAACCGAAACAACCAATCACATAGTGTCCCTTTGAACGAGCACAATGGTATGGTAGGTCACCGTGACCAGAGGAAGGTGAGGGGGGAGGCAGCCCTACTCAGCAGGCCGTGGTAAGCTTGTCGGAAGTGTCTGTTCATGACGGCATAGAGCACGGGGTTGATGCAGCTATTCAGCCAGGTGAGGTTGGCGCAGAACATGTGGAGCACCAGGGGAGCTCTGTTCCCCTTGTCGGCTATGTTGAGCAACAGGAACGGGACGAAGCAGAAAACGAAGCACAGGAAAACGATGAAACACATGCGGGTCACTCTCTTA